>VDFB02075321.1:64490247-64571744 GCA_007258455.2 Sequoia sempervirens | reverse complement strand
CAAGGCTTTGGCTCTTAAAATATGCCATCTTCTACCTCAGATTGTGCACCTGAAACAAACTGAGTTTATCAAATCCAAATTTATTTTGGATAATATTATCGTTGTTTGGGAAGGCATCGAATGGGCCAGACACTCAAACCAGAAAGTCTTGTTCATTAAGATTGAATTTTCCAAGGCATATGATCGCATTGAATGGTTGTTTATTCTTGCTATGCTGCAAGCCTTGGGTTTTGGGCCTAATTTCATTCAATCTATTCGAATTCTCTTTGCGTATGCCTCAACTTGTATCACCATCAATGGCCGTCAATCCTCTACCTTTGGAATTTTTCGTTCCATTCGGCAAGGGTGCCCACTGGCCCCCTCTTTATATGTTCTTGCAGCTGAGGGTTTTGTTTACCTTTTGGCCAATGCGGTTTCCTAGCGGTGGTTCAAGGGAATTTCTCTGCCCAACTCTCAGGCTCAGCTTGTTAATGACCATTTTGCTGATGACTCATTCCTCACCCTTCTGGAGGATGAACACTCCATTCCGGCGGCTCTTGAGTGTCTTAATACCTTTTGTATTGCTTCTGGCTTTGCCATCCAACAGTATAAAACTTTGTGTTACCGACAATCTATCTTTCCCTCTCTGCTGTGGCTGCAACAGTATGGTTGGAAGTGGATTAGGCCTGGTGAATTTTTTTGGTTTCTGGGCATTCCCTTTACTTTTCAGGTGTCTCCGACTGAGCTTTGGCAAGCCGTGCTCTCCAGAGTTGAAAAAAAGCTTGCTTATTGGGTTACCAAGCCCCTCTCTTTAGCAGGGAAATTCTAGGTGTGTTCCAAAATCCTGGCGGCCACCCATGTTTATTATTCTTCTTGCTGGGCCCCCTCCAAAGCTGCCTATGGAAAGCTTGAGAAACTGCTTCGCGACTTTCTTTGGGCCTCCTCTGAATCTCACAAAGGGTTTCATCGTGTGGCTTGGGAATTCTGCTGCCTTCCCAGAGACTTGGGAAGTCTTGAGTTGTCTACTCAACAAGGGACTGCTCTGTGTGTTAAATGGATTATTCGTGCCCTTATTAGGGATGGGGCCTGAAAAATTCTTCTCAAGTATAGTATTCAATCCGGCTTCCTTGCACATAGACCTGCCTGGAAGGGAATTGGATTTCAAACCCTTCTGGTCATGGATGAACCAGTCCAGATTGTTGGGACTTTTGTGGCCAAAAGCATCTGGCAGACTTGGAAAGCTGTCAAACCTTGGCTCCGTTGGGCTGGCTCTGGTTTTCGAGATGGGCTCTCTCTCAACCAACACAATATTTGGTGGTTGCCTCTTTTTGCTAGCAATGGTCAGCCGTTGGCTAAGTCGCCTGGGCTTAAGGCACTCAGATTTCACAAAAAGGGTATCTAGACCCTACAACAGATCTTTTCCAGACCCACTATGTGTATTATGTCGTGGGAAGTTTTTTGTGCCTAGTACAAGCTTCATAACCAGGACCGTGCTACTTATGATGGTTTGGTGAGTGTCATTCCTATTGAAATGCTTCATAAGGTTAGAATTTGTGGGAACAAACCTTGGTGGAAAGACTGGAAGTGGTATCCAGACACCCCTTTTAGGAACTACAAGCCTCAGCTTGGTTATAGGTAGGTCTCACCACATTTTCCTATGATTCATAGTTTGAACCAGAGGTGGCTTCTTCAATCCCCCACTCATGTCTGGCGTAAGAGATTTGCTGCCACTTGGTTTGCAAGTGTTGAGCTGAAGTTTTCCCACTTTTCCTGGTGTATTTTTTTCAAGGGCTTGCTTGTGGGCTCTTGATTGGTCCACCTGGGGGTCCAGGACCCTCATTGCCCTTTTTGTGGGAAAGCTGAGAATTTTAAGCATCTTTTCTGGTTTTGTCGCAGAGCGCAACAACTTTGGACTTGGATTCATGAATTTTTTTGGCCCTTTCGGCCAAAACCTTTCTCTTGGCATATGGTGTTGCTAGGAGATTCTCCCAGATTTCCTGCAAAATTCACCCAACTTTGGCACACTTTCAAGGTGGAAATTCTCTTCAATATTTGGAAAGACAGAAATGCTTGCATTTTTTCACATACTCAAATGGATATTCATGTATCTTTATATGCTAAAGCTATGATTTGCTCTAATGTACCTTTATAGGTTCAAGTGTAAGCTAACAAAGTTGCACTTGAGGTTGCTCACCTCCAAGTTCTCTTGGACCACTGGGGTAATGCCCCTTGTACTGTTGCTTAGGTCCCCGCTTCGCCCACCTCTTCCTGTGGCTGACAGCGGAGTGGCTTTGCGTGTCTCTGTTCACAACCCCCGCCTCGGCGGGATTCTCGCACTCCTTGGTGAAACCGTTCTCCTCCGCCGTGGGCTACCCAGGGGTGGCCTTCTGGCGGTGCTTTGGGGAGCGGCGGTGGTGGTTCAAGGTGGCCCTCTGACGATCCTCCTACTTCTGGCTCTGGTTGGCCAATCACTGGTAAAATGTTCCCATGTCTGGCACTTGTAATCTTTCCCCAATGTGAGGAAGAAGATATAGAGAAAATATGCTGATGATGGTTGGGGTTCTCCTCCTGACATCACTCCAGACCCTGCCGATGTATGGGGGAAAAATTTGGATGACAGAGACCCTCCTGGTTTTACTGGCACTACTTTGGCCACTTAATGGCCTTTTATCTTTGTAATTTTGGACTTTTGGGCTTATCCCACATGATCTGTTGATTTTCTGGGCATTTCCCATATGACTCTTGGGGTGTGCCTTTCTACCACCCACCCTTTTTTTGTGAATATGTATCTTTATATTTAAGTTAATATAGATAGCTGCCTATTCATAAAAAAAAAGCACTACTAAGTTTATCTTAATTGAATAAAGTAATAAGTGACTTAATAATTAATTAATGATTAATAAATTATCAAGTGAAGTCCTAATTAATTTGACACTTTGAATTTTGCACTGCTCTACTCAAATTCACACCTTACACTTCTGTAATTTGCACCACATTCATTACTCACATCTCTCTTGCATCTATCTTAACCTCCTTCAACAACTTAACTCATACTTATACCTGTTGATGAGTGTTTTAGCACTTCAAAACATAGATAAAATAAAGATGTTCTATCTCTCTTGAAAGGTGATTATCTACAAACAAACTTCAGAAAATAACCCCAAGGTCTCTAACGTCAAGTCTTGACAATGCATAAAACAACTCAGTGATGATGTGATTTGCTGGTAATCACAAGGGGCCTTACAATTCAACAATACTGGAAGTGTTAAACTTAAATGAGGGTTTGTGAAATCTCAAAAATGTGTACAAATCTTAGCTATAATTTCTAGATCAGAGATTTGAAAATGATTTATCATCAAATGTGCCTATGAAGTGATTCTTTCGATTCTAAAATTAATACAGATTTCAAAGAAATAACAAAAAATTTAACGGTCGAGAGAGATCCTAATCTAACACGTAAGATCAAATGTAATAATGGCTAATGCTGTAGATGGACAAATTCCCATGAAACCAATTCTTGCTTGATCAAGGACAAGCCTACAACTACATAGAAATGATGCAGTCTTCAAAGGAAACTAAAATATTTTTAGACTATGAACACTCATTCATATACCGAATTGCTAGCGCAATATGAACAAATATTCATAGTTGAACTTAGTGCAATATTCAGCTCATACTAACCTTACAAAGCAACTTACAATCAACAAATTGCAAAAGGTATGAGCAACAAATTCATCAAACATCATTATCATTTCACCATTATTATGAAAGAACTGAAACTAACAATTGAGAACAAGAAGCAAGAAACCATGATACTTTTAAAGATAGCATAGAAATTCACCCAATCAATGATCTATCTTCATTAAGTTATCTAGGATTTGCTCAACAATCTCCAGTTCTTCCTCTCCTATAGCTAACTCCTACTGACTGACTAGCTTGAGTACTAACTCTTGAAATCTCCACTCTACAAATGAGAAGGAACCTTTTAGAACATCAAGAGAAATTAGCAATTTAGTTAATTAAAACTAAATTTGAATGTGCAAGATGAGGAATGTGAGGTATTCATTAAATTATCGATTTATTTAACGAAAAGGAGATGAAAATATGATATTTAATTAAATAGTTTAGGTTATTTAATTAAATAAGAGGACTTAGGGTTAAAATTAAATAATTTGCATTATTTAATTAAACCAATTAGGTCAATTAGATTAAAAGGATTATATAATTGTTGTATGCTCTCACTTGGCCCTGTGGATATTGATGATTCAAAAACAAGAACTAATCTTTTGGTTTAAGGTGATTTGATTTTAATATATTTTGAGAAGGTTTTAAAAATTAATGTTTTCTACAAAATTAATTATTATTTACTTTCAAGAGTAATAAGTATTGGTTTAATTTATTTAATATGAGTTAAATTTATTTTACAATTACTATTTATTTTTAAAGAAATTAGTATTAGTTAAATTAATATTTTCAAAAGTAATTTTTAGATGTTTAGAATAGTTTAAATGCATTTATTTTAAAAATGAATTAGTGTTAGCTAACTTTATATTTAGAAAAAAATAATTGTGTGTTTAACATAGTTTTAAAGTTTATTTATTTTCAAAAAGAATTAGTATGAGTTAAATTCATATAAATGTAAAAGTAATTTAAGTGTTTAAAGTAGTTTACGTTTATTTATCTTGAAAATGAATTAATATTAACTAAATTCATATTTTAAAAGAAACTTTCAAGCATTAGAATAGTTAAGTTCAATTATATCTACAAAAGTAATTTTTTAAAAAGATTAGCATAGTTAGGTTTTAGAAATCACTATTAGTTATTAAGGAAAATTAGGATTGGATAAATTTGTAATGTAACTTAATATAATTGAGAATTCTATTTTAAAAAAAAGAAAATTATTTAAATATTTCAAAATTATTTTTTATGAAATTGATATAGATATACTCATTAGGAAATTGTTAAAAGGTGGTTTCTATTACAAAGGCAATTTTCAATTAATTAGTATAGTTTACTTTCAAAGTAGTATTAATTAAAAAAATTAGTATTAAATTATATTACAAAAGAATTAACATGTGTATTTTAGGTAATTAATATTAGTTTAACTTCGAAAAAATTGATTTTCAAGGCAATCAAAATCAAAAAAGGTTATCTATGCAAAAGTAATTAGTGTTTATTTTCAAAATAATCAGTATTAACTAAATTTATTTTACAGAAATATTTAGCATTTATATTCAAGAAATTAGTATGATCTTTATTTTATTTCTTTTAGATAGAAACCTTAAATAAGAAATTTGAAATTAAAACTAGCAACGTTTGGTATCTATGATGCCTTTGGTTCACATTTATGGGTAATGTCATCACGCTTTGAGCTACTGCATCTATTACCTAACACAACTGCAACAATGACATCTGTGGCATCATCCCTTTGGAGAAATAAGGGTCATCTTGATTATATTAAAATCCAAGGGATGGGTAATCTCTCTTGGATTGATAATCTAAAAAGATTAATCAAATGAACCAAAATTTGCTAGTTTAAACTTAGTGAAACTCTTTGTAAGGTTTATTAGAATTTAATTTAATTTGTTTATGTTATTTGTAATTTATTTGATATTTAATCATGAGAATGAAAATGTAGTTCCAATGGCTTCAAGGGTGACATTATGTTAGGACTAGGAATTAGTTGATATTAAGAAACAAATAATAGTCATGGTGACCATTTACTTATAATTATTGATTCCCTTTGTGGGTAGTAGTCACAACAGAACTGTCTGGGGAAAAGGGGCCCTAGAAAGGACCGTGCACCCACACAATAGTTCACATCAAACTTAGAGTAGAAAATAGAACTATATATTTTACGCTTTGATCCCGTTTGGAAGTAGGGTATACAGGCAGTTTGGAAAACGAAGGAAGTTCTTAGTACTCAGGTGTTTGGGCATGGGGATTAGGGCATGCCTAAGAAATATTATAATAACTTGATTAATAATACAAGATTTAATAATTCAAGAGAATCCTTTGATTAAGATAATGAAGAAATATTTAATATAAGTATCAAGATAAAATATGGTAGTCTCTTGATGCTTAGAAGAATCCTCAAGGAGGATTGGACTTGTACCTGGAAAGATGCCCAAAACCCAAGGAAAGGTACAAGGTCCTTTAGTGTTTCAAAATTCTTTGGGGTCTTGTACTTGGTTGGTTGCTCGAAATCCAAGGAAGGGTATAAGATCTTTTGGACTTATAGAAAATCCTCGGTTAGTATTTTGGGTGTGCTGTGATTTTTCTATAGGTGACTCAAGACCCGAATTGGTCTTATTGAGTCAAAGTCTCTGTCCATAGTATATATTTTTATTCTTTTCCTCATTTGGCTCGTATGGCCATTATGTTACCCATTCTATGAAGGATGGAGACATGGTTCATAGGATTATGTTTTTGAAATGTTCTTTAAGAAAAAGGAATCCTAGAGGAAAAAAGGGCTCGGTTTGGTTGTTGTGGAATCTTGAGTATTCAGTTGAGACTATCAAACATTAATAAGATAAATAAAGTTCTAAGAAAAAAATTGTGACAATTTTTGGTGTATGGTCATAGTTGTCAAACCAAATTTTAGAGGTCATAACTTTTGATTTGGGAGGTTGTTGGGGCGTTTTTTTAAAAGTTGTAGAGTTCAAAGAGATCTACACACTGGGAATTATTGGAATTAATCTCCATCCTCAAGATAAACCTATCTTCCATTAAATCCTTCATCTCAAATTGTGTCTAAATTTGAATTTAATTCATAAATCATACCCTTGTTACTTCTAAGTTAAGTATTCTACAAGAGCTTTAAACTCTTTAAATTGATTGAACAATTCACATTTATTTATAAGGAAAAATAACTTTAGAAAGTAAAGGAACATTAATATGGCAATAAATCTTAGAATTTATCAAGTCCAATAGTTGAGAATATTTAAGAGAATTAGAATAAAACTAAACATGATTTTTTTTCCATAAATAAAAATTCCTCAATAAATAAACTCAAGGTTACAATCATCTAACCCCTCAATAATCATCTAGTGCCATAACATGGTTTTTATTTCTAGCTGAAAGCTTAGTATCCAAAGCATGAGCAACCTTAGGTACCCATAAAACATAAAGATTAGAACTACATGCAATGCTCCTATTCACTATTGGTTCTAATGGTGAAGATGAAGATTCTGTAGATCTCTTCACTACAAGAGCATTTTAACTATTACACTAAACCATGCATTTATGTAGTTGAAACATAGTGCCTATATGAACATCCTTATCAAGAACCATAGCCCATTTGACCATTTTGCACCCTCCACTAGATAAAACAACTTGCACACTTAAATAATTCAATTTGCTTATAAAAATTAAGTTCTATTACAAACCAAGGATATGTAGTACAACATTGATCCCTTTAATTTGTCCATCAAGGAATTGAATCAAGACTCTTCTATGGACAATTTTTTTTGGATGAGACTCATACACTTTCCCACAATTGCATTCTTCATATTTTTTAAACCAACCTCTATGTGAGGTCATGTGAATTGGATTCAATGAATCACACACCTTTTGATGCATGTGTAACCAAAGCCATGTCAAAGGAATTATCATCATCATGGGAGGAATTCTTAGAATCATCATTGGAATCTCCTTTTTTTCTCCTCCTCCTCATGATCTCTTAAAAAATGGCTAGGATTTCTACAACGAAGTTGGTTTCCATAACCTTTCGTAGAATTTTCCCATCCTCTACCAAAATGGGATATTTAGAAAAATGGATGAACTTACATAAAAGCATAATCAAAATATTTTTTTGGTCTAATGTTGTTGCAAGTGCTTGGTATACTTGTCTTTAAAATATGAAAGTATACACAAGACATAGAAACTATTTGACAAAAGGTTTCAAAGAGACACAGTCTTGTGGATTGTAATGATTTTAGGATATGTACAAATTAGGTTTAAAAAAAAAGCCTTAGAAACTTTAAAGAAAATACAATATCAAGTGTAATACCTATTGCCAATATCCTCTTAGCTTGTGCCAAAATGGGAGCTTTGGAATAGGGTATTAATTGCAATCAAAACATAATTGAAATATGATTTTTTTTTAGATATTAGTCATTGAATTTTTCCTCATAGGTATTTATTCAAAAGATCAAAGAATACACAAGAAAATTGAACTATTTGAAAATATGCCTCAAAGAAGCATGGTCTCATGGAATACAATGATTGTAGGATATACAACTTTTTTTTTGAGAAAATTCAAGAGAGGTGTAAAGTTGAATTTCACAATATTTGTTAGTATCCTTCTAGCTAATGCCACAATGTGAGCTTTAAAACAAGGTGTGGAAATCCATCAAAGAATGTTAGAAAGGAGATTTATGTTGGGTGTTATAATTGGAAATACCTAGTAGATATGTATGTGAAGTATGGGAGAATACAAAAGTAACAAAAAATATTTAATATAATGCCTAAAAAGTGTGGCCTTATGGAATACCATAATTGTAGGATATACACAAAATTTAATTCTTGATGGGCCTTTAAGTATTTTCAAAAATGTACCTCAAAGAAACATTGTCTCATGGAATGAGATGGTTATTGTATGTGTAAAAAATAATTTAGTTGAAAAGGATTTGGAAAATTTTAAGCAAATATATTATCCTCCAAGCTTGTGAAAAAATGGGAGCTTTAAAATATGGTATGGACATCCATAATGGAAAGGGGTATTTTGTTTTACATAGTAGTTGAAAATTCCGTAGTACATATGTGACAAATATAGCATACATAAGGCATACAAACTGTCTGATAAAATACCTAAAAAAAAAATGGTTTTATGGATGACAATGATTGTAGTATATACACAAAATGAGTTTATTTAAAGTACATTATAAAATTGTAATAAAATATCAATTGGAAGATGTAAATATATATTCCACAATCTTTTCCAACATCCTCCTTACCTATGACAAAATGAGAGCTTTAGATTAATAGATATACTTCTATAAAAACATTAACCAAATGTAATTTTTTCTCATGTTTTTTGTTGTAAGTACCTTCGTAGAAATTTATGTAAAATGTGGAAGCATACACAAGGCACATGAATTATTTTAAAAATTTCTAAAAGAGATGTGTCATGGATTGGTATGATTGTAGGATATGTACAAAATGGGTTTAACAAAAAAAACCTTAGAAAATTTTCAACAAATACAATTGGTAGGTGTAAGGCTTAAATCCATAAAATTTGCTAGTATATTATTAGCTTATGAAAAATTGGATCTTTAGAACAAGGTATATGCATCCATAAAAATATAATTGAAAGTAAATTTTTGTCAAATGTAATAGTTGCACATGCCATGATAAACATGTAAATAGGGGTTGAGTGAAGGTGACTATTGAAATGAAGGGTTTTTTTGATAGAATTATTTTTTTCCCATTTTAAGTATTGCACATTCCAAATATTTATAAGAAGGGACCTTTAAATGAAGGTGTCTTCAATTCCCCATTTTTTCACATAATTTTTAAAATAATATTTTATTTGAAGCAAGGCTTAGACTATCAAATGAAGTCACCATAACATGAAAATTTACAAGATTGAAGTAATTGGAGTAAGATTTTTGAAATGTATAATTTATAATATTTTTATTTAATTATTATTTATCTTCTATTTTTAGTGAACATAGATTTTTTACCTAATGCATGAGCATCCAGGAAGATTGACAATCAACATCAACCAAAAACAAGCTTAAGGTTTGAATTTAGTTTTTCTGTGTTTTGGGGTTCATTTGACATCTCTCAACTTTGGAAAGCTCTTGGTGTGTTCAAATTTGAATACATTCAGTTTTTATCAAATCATCGTTTTAAGGCTCCGTGGGTAGCTTTCAAAAATTATTTTTGGAAACCTTGTAAGGATTGGAGTAGAACTATTTGGTAGAGACATTCATGGACGTAGCATGTGAAATGTGAAAAAATAATTAAAGTCATATCTTTTTCAGTTTGGGATATTTTATTGCCAAAAGTTTGTTAAAAATTGTCAGCAATTTACGAAAAGTTTAAAATCTTATGATTTTGGAGGGCTAAAGAAAAATAATTTTGCAGGAGTCCACGGGGTACCATTCCAAGGTTGCACACCAATTTTCATGCAAATCAAAGAACTTTCATTTTTTTTGCTTGTCAGCACCCAATTCGACACTTCCAAAGTACCAATTTGATCAATTTTATTGTGGAAGAGTATTATGAGGGTCATGGAAATTAAATATTGGTTTTTTATTCCTTCATTTACTATTTATCTATTTCATAAATAATATGGGGGCGTTTGGAACATAAAAGAGGCAAAAAATAAAGATTTTAGAGCTTTTAAAATGCCCAAAATAGAGAAAAATGCCCCTGGGAGTAAAGACAACAGTTGAAAGAGTTAATGGAGGCTTAAAATGTCTCATTTAACACTGCATAAACTTAGAATATGGATAGCTATGCTTGGGGAGAGTGGGGCAACCATTCTGAGGCAATAATTGATAATTTTTAATGCATTTTTTGGGGGTTTTTGAAGAAAAACGTGGGAAGGAGTTTGTGAGGGAGGGGAAGGAGAAAGATGCCTCTATAGAGGTATCATTGGGAGTTTTGTGTTGCAGGGTTGAGCAACACCATTCAAGAGAAGATAAGGCACCCGTATGTGAGAGGTGAAGAGAAAGAGAGTTTTGTGTTGCAAGGTTGAGCAACACTAGTGAAGAGAAGATAAGGCACTAGTGTGTGAGAGGTGAAGAGAAAGAGAAGAGCCATATGAAGGTTTGAACAACAACAAAGAGAGCTTTGGAGCAACAAGAAGAAGCTACAGGGAGAAAATTTATGGAGATTTGATTTTAAAAATGTATTGAGCAATTTGTATTTGTATAAATTTGAATGAAAGAAGTTTTAGATTTAATTTGAAATGGTTTCTCTCCTTGTTTAATCTTTGTTATTTTGTGAGTTGTGGATTGGGTGGTTTTTTTTGCATCATTACCAAACATAGAGGTCTCTACTAGATGTGTTATTTCTCAAAGTTGTTGCTCTAATATCTAGAAAAGACATTCATTACCAATATAAAGGGAATAAAATTACATTGCTAAAGGGGTAGGTTTATAAAATAAGAGGACCAATTGATAGGGGAGGGCACATCCTCTTTTGCTCTAGGATTTGTTAAACCTAGGAAACTATTTCATTTAAGGTCACAAGACAATTAAAGAGAAATGAAAGAGTTACAACCAGACCTTCAATAACCATTTCCTAATTTTAGCCATGAGAATACCTCTTGACCTTACTAATAAGAATATGAGATAGCTATGCACTTAAACTAAATATAAAAACAAGTACATATATAACCAAAGATGACCCCCCTTATATTTTACCTACACATATGCACCCTATAACCCCTCTCACATGAATCACTTGACACTTAATCAGTTGTAGCTCACAAATGATTCATCACAAGTAATACCATAGATTACTAGAGAGGGTTGGATAAATTCTACACTAAAATTGACACAAAGAGACATATTTAATTATTGAGTGTATCAGTGGGTGGACAAGGATAAAAAGACTAGTGCCTTAATTATTAGGTCAAATGAGTCAAGTTTTAGACCTCTTGTACAAGCATTCCAATACAAAATATGAAAAATAGTTCATTCATTCATGAACCATAAGCTATGCTCTATAATTAACCAATACATTTTTTAATGTAACTAGGAATGCACATGACAAAGTCAACTTTAAAGAACCATGATTGAACATGGTGAATCCATATATTACATTATAAAAAAACACCAAATAGAATTTGATATAGTTTTATAGATCTATTCATAGAGCAACTAAAATTATAATACCATACCAAAAATGTGTCAGGTTAGCTCACAATACTATGTCCCACTTTTTGGCCAAAGTAGGACATTAAAATTAACATTACTTAATTTGATTTCAGAATTATGCGATAAAATTAATATTTTGATTAATCTTGATTAATCAATTTAATTAAATTAAAATGGATTAAAAGGTAACTTAAATTAAATGGGAATTGAATTGATAATTAACTAAACTATGTTTATAAAATGACATTATATGTATTTGATTATTAATTATTAAATTAAATAATGTGTTCAAATGAATTAATAATTGAAAACAAATAAAGATAAATAATATTGTCACTGGATTTTAATTAATTGATTGGGGAAATAATTTAATTTTATATTAAATAAAAGAGATAAGTTTTTGGAGACTGAATTGTAAAAGCTAGAAAAGTTGGAAAAAGACGAGAGCATGCACATGCATGACTTGAAACTAATTTTGGAATGGGAAACCTGTTAATTTTTATTTATTTTTGTTTTCGAAAACAAAAATAACTTCTTTAATTGAAATTGGAGAAAAAGAAAAGAAAGGGAGGTTATCTTTTTGGTTTTTTTTTTCAGCAAGAAGTTTACTCTGCAATGATCTCCTTTATCAGATAACAAGCCAGTCGCTATAGTTATCTGGAAATCTTGCAAACTTGATCCTTTAAGCAATTCCTATATGTGAGGCTGGAGATTTGATTGTTTCTAATTATTCTTGCAGTTTTTGTATGGTATTGCACATGCATCCTTATGCTTGATGGATGCTTGCCACATGTTCCAAAGCTCCCATGTTTTTTATTTATATATATATATAGAGGATGTGTGTATTTTGGTTTAGAGCTATATGCTGTTCTAGCAGTCATAACTTTTATCTTTAATTTATTTTTGCAGTAGTTTATTTAAAATTAAAATATGTATCTATTACATTACAATATATATAAGTTTAAATCTTGATTTGGAATAAAAGGTAGTTTGGTTGTGTTTAAGTGCATATTCAGATATTTGTAAAATGTGTTTATATTTAATATCTTTAAATATTTTTAAAAAAGATTCTTCTTATGAATGAAAAGATAAAATGTAAGTGTTTTTTAAATGTTTCTTATGATTTGTCACTTTGAATTGTGATAGCGAGTTAAAGGATTTGTTAAATGATATATATTACGATTATAAATAAAAAGTAGAGTTGTTTGAGATAACATAAGTATTGAGATGTTTATATAACATGTTATATAATTTCTTTAGTTATTTGAAAAGACTTCTAATTAAATGGATAAATAAAATGTAATTGAATGTTTATTATTATTATTATTATTATTATTATTATATATATATAAGATAATAGTTTTAGGAAGATTGTTTTCAATACTTAGAAGCTAATAAGGTAAATACGACTATGTTGAGTTGATAAATGTTTATTGTTTTGTTAGTTAAATGTTTTTGGAAGTTAAATAATAAATATATTATCCTTTGAATGGGGGCTTTGTTCTTAATTAATTTAAAAGTTGAATTAATAATAGACGTTGAATTATGATATAATGTTTACTCGTTTGCTTGTAATAAATAAAGTGTTGAGTTATTATAAATATGTTTATATAATTTCTTAAATAACTCTGTAGTGAACAAATAAATAGAATGTAATTAAATGTCTACTATTCTTTATGATTAATACTTGGGTTGAATTCGTGCATTTAAAGGTGGGTTTCTAATAGTTTCATTTTGATGTGACTTCCTCTTGAGTTAATTTGTTTGGAGGAGTCTTCATTCATTGAATTGTGTTGCTATTTATTTGGGAACCCATATTGTTTTGATTTACCATCATTTGTGAGTTCTTGGGTAGTCATTATTTTTGGGCTTCCAGAGGTGGAGAAAGAAAATGTAACTTTATTATTGATTTTCAGATTGATTCTTTGTGAACTATTGTTCTTATGTTCAATCTGACTTTGGTGGGTTTATCCTTGAACTTGAAAGTGGTTTACTTACTATAAAGTGTTAGCATGAGATAGTGCATGCCTCACTTGGTATTTTTACTTACTATAAATTGTTAGCATGAGATAGTGCATGCCTCACTTGGTGTTTTTACTTATTGGTTTTGATATTTTGTGCAAGCTAGCTTACCCAATCTGTGATTTTATGGCTTTTGTTTCCAATAGGGAAAGTGGCTTCCCATGGGGGCCGAAACCCTAAGTGGTATCCTAGGTAACTCGTGTGGAAGTTGAGTTAATCAAGTGATAACCTAATAAACAGTTAGGGGGTGGGTAGTAATTCACACTAATAAAAATAATAATGGATGTCTCTCTCATGGCTCAAGCACTTGTTTAGGCTTGAGATGAGATGATAAGCCCTGAAATGGCAAATCAACTACCTTGTATTCATGAAAGGTGAGTTGATTCCGCATGTGTAAGAATGGGGGCCAAAGATTGGTTGAGGTTTCCAGGGTAACCCAGGATGGGGGTGGGTAGCCTATGAAGATCCGCATTGGGTAACCCATGTCAAGCCATGTGATGACACTCTACCCTTTAGCAACCTTGCATGTTGTTGTTTCCCCCTTGTTGCTTTTGTTCCTCTGGAAGTGGATGATGTCTTGTGTTTGTTGTTGCTCTTGTCATGGAGTCTTGTTTGCTATTGTTCACTTGACTATTTTTAGTTGTGGGCCTTTCTTGTCATCTCCTAGCATGGGGGATGGGCCTTAGGGTTCACATGGTCGAGTGGAATGTGCTTTGCATCCCATTGGGTCCCTAGCCGAAGATCGAGTTGTGCAGAGTTGTACCATTTGCAGTGACTCTAGAGATGTACTGGAGTTGGATCTAGTCTTGACGCTTTGTACTCGTTTATTTCAGTTGTATTGTACTATGTTATTGTATTATTCCCGTTCATGTAGGGAAACACTTATGTATTAATGTAATTATTGAACGATGTAACTTCTTATTATATTTGTAATGAATGTAATCTTTGGCCTTCTCTTATGATCGTTGATGGATGCTTACCGTTCATGAAATGTATATTGACACTTGGTATTATTATGTGTTAGTGGTTCACAGTATATGTTCTATAATGGTGTTGTATCTATGGAAATATTTATAATTAAGTTCACAAGTGTGAAGGATGTTTATGTAACGTAATAGATGCTGTTGATTATTAATTATTTATAAGGGTTAAGTGGAATAATCATATTCAGTTGATCATCATTACGAAAATTGTGTTATGTTAGAGATATTCAAATGTAATGCAATCATGTTACCCCAAGGGACTTAGTTAGGTGATATGTATATGTATGATTTCATCACTAGTGATATATGTTAATGTACACTCATATTTGTTTATCTTAAAAAAAAAAAATTGTGTCGTCAATGTTAGATATAATAGTGTCCTTTGGAGTTTGTGTGGCAGGGCGTTACATAAGGGCTACATACTTACTAAACATAATTTCTAAATGACTTTATTTGATCCCTCAAAAGGTAAAGAAAAGTGTTTTTTTGTTAGCATTTTGATAGGTGTGAAGGAGACGCCATTGTGGGTATGATTTAAGACTATAGGGGTTCTATCAAAGGGATTATTATATAACCCTCTCTAATTAAAACCATTTAGATGGAATCCCTCAAGGCTTACATCTTTAAATTTTCTAAAAAATACGTGATTTCAGGTAAAAATCAGGATTTCCTAGAAGTGGGACTCATTATTGGGGGATCACCCAAGCTATTCCCTATAATTAACCAATACATTTTTAATGTAACTACGAACATACATGATAAAGTCAACTTTAAAGAAACATGAGTAAACAAGGCGAATCCATATATTACATTCTAAAAAATCCACCAAATAGAATTTGATTTAGTTTTATAGATCCATTCATAGACCAACTAAAATTATAATACCATACCAAAATGTGTCCTTGGGAACAAATATAGCATAATTTTTGAATGAATAAATCTAGGCAATCATGGGGTAACTTGTGCCATTAAGGAAATCCTTGCATTCTATTTTTTTCCTTGACACTTAACACCCACTTGACATGAAATATCGAGGTTGAACCTTTAATTGATTCCCTAAATTTGTCAAATCCAAAACTATCCATCCAATCCCAATTACGTGCTAACATAAGGTATATATAGTATTATAATTTTATATTTAGCTCCCTTAAGCTATATGGGAATAGAGATCAAGTGAAAGGTCAAGGCACATTAGTTTTATGCACATGTCAGTATTAGTGCATAATTACATGTATATAAATTTACACTTGCATGATTAGAGAAATCTACATTAGATCAATAGATCAAATTACAATAGGGAAAAGAATATAAGTTTCTTCATCCATGAAAGTCAATAAAGTTATTTTTTAGGATTGTAGTAGTATGGGACACTGTCCAACATTTCTTTCATACCTTAAGTTGCCTTGTACATCACATTGGCATCATTTAATAACCGCTTTGTTTTATGAATATAGAAAGTAATATAGAGTGAAGAAGAAATGTCATCTTTTGGGTGCTCAAATGTAGAAATAAGTTTAGGTAAATGAGAAAAAAATTCCATTGTCAAACTCATTAATGTGTAGTCATTGTATATTTTTCCTTTCATATATGAGTAGGTTTGGATTAGGTCAAATAGTGAGTAAATAATACTTTATAAGTCAATAAACAAGTCGTCTCATAAGCTTAAGTAATATTTTTTTGACAGTTTTGAAGTACTTACAATACAGAACATGACCACATAGGTCACCAAAATTCTCAACCATGCCATATAAGACCAAACAAATACACCCATAGTCCTTTAATATCCATCAGTACCTAATTTATGAAGATAAGACCTAAAATTTGGGTGTCTAGGGCATTAATTTCATCACATACGTAGGCTCAAAAACATACCAATTGAATGCCAAGTATAGGAGCATCTGTTGGGAATCAATAAAACCATCAATTAAGGAACTAACTAGTGTCATTTTGGAATGTTGTCATTCACACGCAGAAAAGAAAACCTTAAAGAATGGTAGATACATTGTTTCAATCTTATTATACGTGGAGTGTTAAAAATTTTAAATCTTGAATGAATCTTCATGTAGTCCATGCACATCCTTCAATATCCTATGGAAAATTTATAATGCATAGATATAGATACATGAATAATTAGTTACTAGGGATAACTTAGCTGCAACCCAATGCAATATTTATATGTGGCTACATGTAATAATGCAATGCCTCCATGTTGGAAAGTAACTTGGGACGGCCACGAGGTTTCCATGTGGCATTATAGATATGTAACCACAACACACCATTGGTATAAGAGCTAGACCACCACTAGACACATAAGCACCTATGCCACGATTTGAGTTGTTACTATATCATAATGATGTAAGTTTGGGCCTTCCATTTCCTCATGTGACATGTGATAGGTGATGAATTTTTCACCTATGATTATGCAAACCATATTGAATAATCAAGTACTTTAAAAAATTAAGAATTAACCCCATCATATAATATCACACCTTGGACACATGATACTTATTGATTGACTCGTGCCACTACACACTTGAGGATATTGAACTAAGAGTCAATGTGGACCAATAGGAGGATACCATGATGTAAGGAATACCAAGAAGGATGAGCCACATGGAATGAATGAGAACTATAAACATAGGGTAAATATTGACCATGTCCTTGAAGATCAATGTCACATGCATAGAGAGAGCTAGATCCAATGATGAACAAACAATGCAAAAAATAAAATTGTGTTGAGGATGTTAGCTACTATGCAATCCTAGTGAGAAGTGGATGTGTGGTAGAGATGAATAATGTGGAGGCTAGTGAGTAGTGTTAATTGATGAGTGATATTGAGAACTATAATTAGGGGGAAATGAGAAATTTAGGCTAATGTATAATGTGAAGAGATCACTTAAGATGGTTAGGAACTATATAATAGAAGGCCATATCTAGTGCCATTAATATTAATGAATAAATACATATACTTTGTATTATTTATCTACTAGTTATAGAGGTAAAAAATGAATATGAAATAAATTTCATAGCCCATATGGTGACTAGACTAACATAAATAGTAGCATACATGGATCTTTTAATAGGAAAACATGGGTCTAAAGGGTATACTAGTGGGATAGTACCATGATCATGGTTGAAGATATAAACTAGGGAAATGAGACATGAGAACCAAAAAATAGAAGAGAATTTCAAACACTAATACATACCATACCAAGCTTAGAAATATATAGAATAGAGGCTAAATAATGAAATAATCCTATTTACAAATGAGAAAGACATGGCTAAAGAAATGGGGCGTATTGATTGTCTATTACATGATCAAAGGGGACAAAACAATGGAGAAATATATATAGGACTTGGATCCATATATCTTCATGAATGATAAAATAGGTATACTATCAAATCTTACAACCCTAATTGAAAACTCAACCAATGAGAACTTTAGTAGATTCTTTACTATAGGAGGATGTCTCTCACATTATTATGCAATCAATAAATGTTGGGAAAATGTGTCTCAACCATGAAATTACATAAGTTACTATTGATACATAAGGTATTGTGGGGGGTCCCCCCCATGAGGGGTTTGGGGGGATCATCCCATTGGTTGGGGGTCTAGGGGGTAGTGCACCCTGGTGGGGGCTCCGAGATAGTGCCCTTGGAAGCCAAATTATATGTACACTTTATTATTGTAAATCTAGGTCATTCATCATTATGTCTTATATCCGATAATCGATATTTTTGTTGGCGTGACTTTCCCTAGAAGGAAACCCTATTTTATGAGGGCATTGTATTACAGCTATGTGTTGTGATGCATTCTGAGAGTCTGATAGTGGATGTGTTACCTCTAGATCTCTGATTGGTGATAATCCTGTGAGAAGATTGCTTTGCAATTATATTATAATCTTTGTGATTTTTGAATAATATATTGGGTGGCTTTTGGAGTATGGGGTTTTTCTCTCGAAAGGGTCTTTCCCACATAAATCACTATGTTGTGGTATGCATGATATTTATGTTTATTTTTGTTTAAGTTTCTATAACTATTAAAGATCTATAAATTTTTTGCATTATTCTCCTCTCAATATTAGTGTAGGAAGTTGTTCCACTACCTTAGCTTCCTTACAAGTGGAATCAAAGCCTAATCACCTTTAGTTTCAATTGTGGGTTGGGTTTTTTGAACTAATCTAGATTTGAGTGGGAGCTTGTGCAGAAGATACTTTGTGATCTTGTTAAAGGAATTCTAAGATGGCCAGTTCATTAGGGAGAATGGAGGTGGATAATTTTTTTGGAAATGATTTTGAGATGTGGAAGCTGAAGATGGAGGATTTGTTGATAGATTAAGATTTTTGGGATGTTGTTGATGAGAATGTTTCAAGGTTTCTAGATCCTACTCAGGCTACTCAATATAATGTTATGGATCATAAAGCCAAGGGTCTAATCAGATTATGCTTGTAAGACTCTATTTTAATCTGTGTCCATGAAGAGACCTCTACATAGAAACTATGGAAGAAGCCTGGTGAGATGTATCAAGTGACATCTTTAGTGAACAAGATTTTCTTGAGGAAGAAATTGTATTCCTTGAGAATGGAAGAGGGAAGACAAATTATAGACCACTTGGAAGCATTAAATATGTTGGTGGATCAGTTGGCATCAATTGGTGTCAAAATGGATGAGGAGGAGAAATGTTAGATCCTACTTTATTCTTTTCTTGATTCATGGGATTCTCTTGTTATGGCTATTAGGAGTACTTCTGTTATATGAAGACTAAAGATGTGGTGGGTTCTATTATTTTTAAAGAGATGAGGAGGAAGGTATCCATCAGTACTAAGGAGGCCCTAAATGTTCGTGGAAGATCTAAGGAAAAAGACAAGAAGAATGAGAAGCATGATATATCCAAATCCAAGGGGAGATCCAAATCTCCTGGAAAGTCTAAAGTTATTTGTTGGAACTGCAGTAAACTTGGACATGTTCATAAGGATTGGAAAGAAGAAAAAAAGAAGAAAAAGAAGAAATTTGATTATGATTCTGAGTCCAAGAAGGAATATGGTGATGCATTCATTTCAGCTTTGGCAACTCATGTAGGTAATGATGCATGGTTAATTGAATTAGGTGCATATTTCCATATGACCTTTAATAAAGATTGGTTTTTTGAATATGAAGAATTTGATGGAGGTAAGGTGTACTTGGGTGATGATTCTTATTTGAATATTTTTGGTTGTGGTAAATTTAGAATTAGGTTTCCTAATGGTAGAATAAAAAGAATTAATGGTGTGTTGCATATCCCCGAATTAGCATAAAATACTTTATTTGTGAGAAAACTAATATATGTAGGTGTGCAGGTAGTATTTTCTGATGTAGGATGCAATATGGTTAGAGGTTCTATGGTGATTGAAAGAGGTTTTAGATACAAAATATTGTATAAGCTTTGTGCATGCACTATTGACTGCAATAGTACTTCTATGTAAAGTAAGTCTGTGGAAGAGGTGAGGGTTTCACCTTCACCAGATGGTCACGACTTTTGGGTACCCAAGGGTGCTCTTTCTTCTGAATCAAAGTTACATGTAAAGAAAACCAATTATGGAACTAGAGACTTGGCCAAATTGGAGAAAAGGGTCTAAGGACCTTGAAAAATAAAAACCTTGTTGAAGGTTTGTCTGATTGTAATCTTGAATTTCATTTTTGTGAGCATTACATTTATGGAAAACACATCTGCGTTAAGTTTTAGTTGAGTTCTCATAAATCTTGTGGTGTATTGGATCTTATTCATTCTGATGTGTTTGGTCCTGTAGATGTTACTTCAATTGGTAAATCCACATATTATGTTTCATTTATTGATGATTATAGTAGAAGGACATGGGTATATTTTCTAAAGAGTAAATATGAAGTTTTCAGTTGATTTAAAGAATTTAAAGCAATGGTTGAGTTGCAGACTGGAAAGAAAATAAAATGTTTGAGGATTGATAATGGTGGTGAATTTTGGTTTAATGATTTTTATAGATTTGTAAATATTGTGGTATTCATGGAAAAAAGACACCTCTGTATTCTCCACAATAGAATGGAGTTGTAGAAAGAATGAACAATACACTAATAGATAAGGCTAGGAGTATGTTGAGTGGTCTTGGTCCAGAATAAAGGTTTTGGAATGGAGCTATTTCCACTACTTGTTACTTGATTAATAGGTCTCCTCCATCAACTCTTTTTGATAAGATGCCTATAGAGGCATGGTCAAGCCACAAGCCTTCATTAAGACACCTTAGAGTTTTTGGTTGCAAGGCATATGCACATGTGCCAAAGGAGAAGCAAATGAAGTTGGAGAACAAGGTTGTGAAATGTATCTTCATCAGATATAATTATGGCGTGAAAGGATACAAGCTTTGGGATCCAATTGCACAAAAGGTAATACATAGTAGAAGTGTTATTTTTAGAGAAACTAAGCCTTCTTCTGTTACATTGCAGCTAGAAAAAAGTAAATAGGAAGATGTGATTCAACTTCCTTCTACACCTAAGAAAGTTGAATCGAGGCCCATAGATAGACAAGAAGTTGAGGAGAGCTCATCTAGCTTTGAATCTTTAGAAGAGAAGGAAGAACCTCCAACTTAGCTTGTTTGTAGGTCTACAAGGCATAAACAACGACCTGAAAGGTATTCACCTGATGATTGGAGATGTATTTTTTCTTTGAATACTAACATGGATGAACCCAGATCAGTAGAAGAGGCATTAGGTATGAATGATGCAAAATCATGGAAGATTGATATGGATGAAGAAATGACAGCTTTGAAGAAGAATGATACATGGGATCTTGTACCTTTTCTTGAAGGAAGAAAACCTGTTGGTTGAAAATGGGTGTTCAAGAAAAAGATTGGTTCAAATGGAGGTATTAAGAAGTACAGAGCAAGTTTGGTTGCAAAAGGTTACTCTCAAGTTGAGGGTGTTGATTATGGTGGATATTCTCTCCTATTGCAAAAATGACATCCATTATATTTTTTCTTTCTATTGCTATTGCTTATGATTTATAGGTTGAGAAAATGGATGTGAAAACTACTTTCCTTCATTGTGACTTGGAGAAGGATATTTATATGACATATCTAGAGCACTACGTGGTGAAAGATAAAAGTAAATTGGTTTGCAAATTGAAGAAATCTTCGTATGGCCTAAAACAAATTCCTAGGATGTAGTACCAAAAATTTGATACATATGTGTTTCAAGTTTAGGTTTTGAGTGTTCTAAATCAAATCATTGTGTATATTATAAAACTAATGGTGATAATTTCCTGTTTATTGCATTATATATTGATGATGTGTTATTTATTGGTAAAGGGAAATGTATGATTTTAGAACTGAAATCTCAACTTGCTACTAAATAAATTATCTGAGTCTTATACCATTATTTTGAAGGAGTTATTAAAAGATAAATTTTTGACATTGTCAGAACCTCGACCTTTGACTAAGTCGTATCTTGACTGGTATGACAAGCATCAATTCTATCAATTTCATTGAGTGCAAGAACATGACATCAAGTGATGCATGCACCTACATCATGAGATTCATGGCCACATCAATGACATGACTATCTGTCTTCATGGGAAGAGACATAATTCTAATAAATCTATGGCCAAGGCTAACAGTGAATAGCAAATTTACAATGATATGTTTCCCTCTCATTCTATAAGTTTAGTAACACAATCTTCTACATCATCTGAGTTAGTTCCATCTGAGTATGTGAACATGGTTTCATTCATGCATATCCCTCCCCCTGAAAATGCAATTGCTACACCTGACATAACATTCACCTTGCATGATGAGTGTCTTAATAAAGAGACTTCCCTGCTATAAATTCTTGCCTAGATAAATGGAAATGTCGTAACTCCCGTCTTAGTTGATCCGATGAGTCAGGTTAATGTGATAACAAAGGAGACTCTATTTAAGCTTACATGAGGAGAGATATGAAGAGTTGGAGACCACTCTCCATATGCATGATGTAATCTCTATTACTCATGTATGGGATCTATTTCTTTGTTAGTCTTGGTAGGAACCAGGGTTGTTGATGATTCATTCATTATCATTCCAAACTCCAACCTGTTCCAAGTAAGGCTAAGCATCCCTTAGCTGGCCTTTGAGAATGGTGTCACCTTTGTGGTTCACAAATGTTTAAAATTCCCTCATGAAGGTTTTGTGCATGTAGTGCATGACACTAGTTATAAACCACTAGTGTCACATGGGGGCTTCACACTGGATCACTTCTTGCCTACCCCAGTCAAATTTCTCCCTCTTAGGGGATATTTTTTATATAAGGCTTATATTAAATATAAGATTGGGGGCTCAACATCGAAGGCTAGTTATCTGACCTACATGGTGAAAAGAAAAGTGTTAAGTCTTTGAGTTTATTGTTTTGCACATGATTCCTAGACCCATTGTCTATGGAAAGGGGAAGGGTCCTCGAGGGGATGGTCCTATGTCTTGGCCTTCGTGATCTTCTACTGTTCCTCTACCTACCCCTAAGATAGAAAACAAGGAGATGCTCATCTTTGAGGCACCTATTTTTGTTTCTCTTCCTGTGGTTGCTTATGCTCTTGTGCTTTCTCCTATTGCTCTTGCCTAGGATAACATCCTTTCACTAGAAAAAATTATGAAGGATACTCCTGTGGATGAGAAGTAACCTCCAGTCTCTTCTCAGACTGCATCTTCCAACACTTGTAGCTGATGTAACAAGCTTGCACACGAGCGCAAGCACAAGAAAAAGTCTTTGGCCACTGAACACGTGACCTTGCAAAAGATAGAGGGGGAGCCAGCGGCCCCTTTTTTTGTATCCTCTTTTATTTTTTTTCTTCCTTTTGTTGTGCCTATCTTAGTTCCAATCACCTTTTCTCTTCTTCTAGCTCCCCCAATAGGTCCCAATAATTCTCACCCCAAAAGGGTGTAGTTTTACATCGCTCCCTCCATGGATCCCCTTGTTTTGATCTCCCTCCCAGACATCCCTCCCTTCTCTCATCCCATAGACATGTTGAACATAATGGTGGTGTCTACTGTAGATTTTTCTTCTTCCTCCTCAACTTCCACTTCTTCTATGGGGATTTCACATCCTCTATTGAAGCGCAAGCTAGAGGACCTCGCTACAAGTGGAGGTCAGAAGAAGGGTTCACCTTCTTCAGAAGTTGGTTCTATAGTGTCAAAAAATGTACTCCTTTACATTTTCACACTTTTTTTGGGTCCCCTCAATTAAATTGGACTTAATTATTCCTTAATAAGCCCTATTTTACATCTACATGTCTAATAAATTACATTTTCCAAAGGGAAACATGACAATAATTAATGCCAACACATAATACTTTACCTTGAGCAATGTGTTTTCTAGGAATAGGGACTTGGGATACTATGATTGGACTCATTGAAGTTCAACCTCGTAAGGGCCTAACCAATTTGTCCCTTAGCATTGCTTTCTCACAAAATGACATAATTAAACATGCACCCGATGGTCCTCTTTACATTGCCAAAAGAATCAATGACAAGCCTACTAATGGGATACTAATTGATCTTGTCTATGTAGAGAATGTGATCACTAAATAATTCTTGTTTGTGCTAGAAATTTATCAAGATAGTTATGAACAATTTAAAGCATGGATCAAAACACACAATGGTTTTTCTTTCGCTATGATAGGTTTGATAAATCTTACTTTACTTGAGTTGGACTGAAAAAATTGAATGTCTCATTCTCCATCATCTCGACGTCGGATCAATTCCATGTCAATCTTGGTTACCCATGACCATGCTCCATGGATGTTGTCCCATCAGTAGTACAAAAATGCTTGAATTTTCCCTTTAACAATAAAATATTTACTATGTACCATAGTGGATTTAATCTTGTGTCTTCCTGTGGGAACTTCTCACTGGATTTCTTTTGGCCTGAACCTATGGAACCTATTCGGCCTTGTGAGGAATTATTTTTCAAATCTTATCAATTTTTTAAGGAAAAGTGCATAGCAGAATTATCCCTTAGCAATATGCCTCAGTCCATAATTGAGCTTCCCATCATTGATGAGACCATGATTGAACCAAAATCCTTACCAAGTAACCAAGAACAACCCATGACAAATCCTTCTCCCATTTCTTATAAGAGACCATGAGATAACCAAATAAGTCTCGTTGTGCCTCCTAAAATCAAACAAGTTTATAAATTCAAAGAGAAATTGGTTGAGCAACCTCCCATGGTTCCTTCCATTCCTCCCTTATAGGAAGAAAAGAAACCTATGGTTGATAAAATCCCTCCTACAAAATCATAACATGAAAATCGTACAAAAAGAAGTTGAAATGCTATAGAGCATAGGAACAGATGTCATGATATTGCTCGTCAGTTGCAAGAAATGAATCAAAAAATAAAAAATCAAACAACAACTCAATCAATGCATGATGATTCTCCACCTTCATTGCAACAAGAAAATCCTATATTGTTGGCAACACAAGGGCAGACAACTGAGAGCGGGGGGGGGGGAGGTGAATCAGTTGTCACAAAAATTCAAAACTTATTCCACTTATTAACCTTATTCTTAGATATGATTATTAACCATGAAAACATAAATCATCAACACATCAGAAACACACATAACACCAAGATTTTTTACGTGGAAACCCTGTTAGGGGAAAAACCATGGTGGAGGTCAGTCCACAAGATTATACCCTATTAAAAGTATAATGAAAATGAAATATGGGGAATGCACATGCATTCAGGCACACTACCTAGAGCTCATTACTCAATTAAAAAGGAAGACACACTGTCTTACAAAGAGATTCATATTACAACCATCTGGATTTTGAACTGAGAAAATAACATCTTCTAATGCTTGATTACTATTTTGGTTAAGCACATGAACAATTCTTTACTCTTCTGCACACTTCTTCACACTCTGCTATGCCTTCGAATGATATTCGCACATACAAGCACACTCTGGCATACACTCGCACACTATGGAACCCTCTTACCCTCTTCAATTTGAATAAAAAATTGCTCTTATATATCCACAACAAGAAATTTCATCACTTCATGTCGTCCTCAACAAAAATAATAAAATGAATTTTAATTGTTGGCCCAAAACATTAAAGATTAACAATGAAAATCAACCAAGGTCAGCCACAACTTAGTGAGGACCCAAATCAACATCTTCAACACAAAAACACTTCAATTAATTTCTCCTTGAAGATCCACAACATGCTACAAACACTATGTCAGCTAAGAACAAGAAAAAACATGAACACACAAGAGAAAATTGCTAACCATGAGCATAATGATCAATGAAGACGTGCAACAAAGATAGAGCATGATCTAGAAACATCCACAAGCATCATGAATCACAAAGAAACATCTGCAACAATTGTACTAATTGAAATAGTATCATCTTCAATCAGGAACACCGACTGAAGCAACAAAATAACTGTCAGAATGAGAATCTTCATAACTCGATCAAATCATCATGTAGATCTCTAAAACTTGACATGGCTAAACTAGATACACTCAGAAACAAACCCTTTAGTCCACAACCTTTGATCATCAATGTGCAAAAATAACTGACATATTGAACTTCACTTCACCACTGACAACCTACAACTCATTCCTTACAATTTTCTCAATATCCTCGACATATACAACTTCAAATGCATTAATGCTAATAGTGTTGACATCAATGACAACCACATATTAGCAACACAACCACAACATCCAACAATCTCCCCCTTTGGAATTGATGGAAACACATGATGTGAAAAACACCATCAACGCAACTAACTCTTGACACTTACTCCCCCTTAGGATTTGACTCATCTTCTCCTCAACACTTTCACATAATCTTTCTCCCCACAAGGCTCTTCTCCCTAGATAATCACCAGTTTTTCACATGTCTCTTCTCCCCCTTTGACATCAATGAAAAATATCTCTAAGCTCTGAATCACATATCTAAATTTCTGAACCATCTGACTACTCCCCCTGAGTAGCAACCACTACAACATCAATCCAAATTAAGAGATGATTGTGAAATGCATGGATTGATGCAAAGAAACACATCCTTAGTTTTGATTAGTAGGGGTAATCACCCCTAACTTCCCTCTGAGATACTCAAAAGTATCCTTAGGCAACGACTTGGTAAAAATATCTACAATCTGCTCCTTAGTAGGCACATACTCCAGTCTGACTTCCTTTTCACTTACCTTCTCCCTCAAAAAGTGAAACTTGATAGATATATGCTTTGTTTTAGAATGCAACATTAGATTCTTGGAAATGTTAATAGCACTTGAGTTATCACAGAATATAGCAATAGGATCATCATATACAACTTTGATATCCTTCAACATCTGTTTCATCCACAAGACTTGAGTACAGTTGTTAGCAACAACAATGTATTCGACCTTTGTAGTAGACAAGGAAATGGCATTTTACTTCTTGTTTAACCATGAAATTATCTTCTTACCCAAGAAAAATGCTCCACCACTAGTACTTTTTATGTCATTCACATCTCCTTCCCAATCAACACCAGTAAAGGCACTCAAGGTAAGATCATCATCTTTAGGATACCATAGGCCAAGATCAACAGTTCCCTTCAAGTATCTAAAAATTCTCTTCACAACAGTCATATGAGATTCCTTCGGATTAGCTTGAAATCTTGCAACAATACATACAACATTCATGATATTAGGCCTAGTTTGAGTTAAATACAACAATCCACCAATCATTGATCTGTATCTTGCTTGATTTGCTTTCAGAGAATCATCTTTTGTTGTCAACTTGCATCCGGTCACCATGGGTGTACCAACTGGCTTTGAATCTTGCATACTGAACTTCTTCAACAATTCCTTCACATAATTGGACTAAGATATAAAAATCCCTTTATCTAACTGAGTAATTTTCAATCCCAAAAAGAATTTCATCTCACAAATCATAGACATATCAAATTCATTATGCATCTCATTAGAAAAATTCATGCACAAACCATCATCTCCTCCAAAAATGGTATCATCAAAAAAGACTTCAACAATCAAATTTTTATTATGATCAATCTTGAAATACATATTACTATTAGTAGTACCTTTGTTAAATCCAAGCTTCAACAAATACTTATCCAATCTTGCATATCATGCTCTAGGGGCTTGCTTGAGTCCATACAATGCTTTCTTCAACCGACACACCATATCTTCCTTATCAGTCAAATGAAATCAATCAGGTTGCTCAACGTACACTTCTTCTTCCAATTCACCATTTAGAAAAGCTGATTTGACATCCATATGATAAAATTTGTAGTTCTTGTGAGCAACATAGGAAAGAAATAATCTTATAGCTTCAATTCTAGCAACAGGGGAAAGGGTCTCTTACAAATCAATTCCTTCCATTTGTGAATGTCCTTTAC
Source organism: Sequoia sempervirens (assembly GCA_007258455.2). Lineage (NCBI taxonomy): Eukaryota > Viridiplantae > Streptophyta > Pinopsida > Cupressales > Cupressaceae > Sequoia > Sequoia sempervirens. The sequence goes on along the minus strand of VDFB02075321.1, from coordinate 64,543,545 downwards.
ATACTAGTCTTGCTTTATTTCTAACCACTTCACCTTGCTCATTCAGTTTGTTTCTAAAGACCCATTTAGTTCCAATTACATTCTTGTCTACATACCAGTCTTGCTTTATTTCTAACCACTTCACCTTGCTCATTCAATTTATTTCTAAAGACCCATCTAGTTCCAATTACATTCTTGTCCTTAGGTTTGGGAACAAGAATCCATGTATCATTCTTTTCAATTTTTTTTAATTCTTCTTTCATTTCTTCAACCCAATGCTCATCTTTACATACTTCATTCACACTAGTAGGCTCAATCTTTGAAATCAAGCAATACTCTTCTGAAATCTTTCTCCTAGTCTGGACACCTTTGTTATTATCACCTATAATATGATCTTCTAAATGATTCAATATTACATACCTCAGAGTCTTCTTAGTATTTTCTTCAACTTCAGGATCTTCTGGTCTCTCTTATGTGCTTCCACTAGTTTCTCCATCTTCTCCATTCTCTTGATTCACCAGATTGATTTTCACTTTATTTGTAGTCTAATCTTGCTTTCCTTTGTTTGTACTATCATCCTAATCATCAAATTCATATTCACAGGTTCTAGATGGTGTACCTAATTCTTCATCAACCTTAACATTTTCACTTTCAACCATTTTCTTCAATCTTTTATTATAACACCGACAGGCCTTGCTTTTTGTAGAATAACCCAAATACCTTCATCACTCCTAAAATCAAATTTCCCTATGTCTTCATCTCTCTTAGTATAACATCTGCTTCCAAATATCTTGAAGTATTTAACAGTAGGATTTTGACCAATCCATAGCTCAAAAGGGGTCTTACCAGTATCACTTTTGATTTGTACCTAGTTGAGTGTGTACACAGTAGTACTCACAACTTCTCTCCAATATATATGAGGGACATTTCCTTCCAGCATCATAGTTTTAGCAACATCTTCAATTTTTTTGTTCTTCCTTTACACAACTCCATTTTGTTGAGGGATCCACGGTGCAAATAATTGTCTCTTTATTCCATGTTCTTCACAAAAAGAATTAAATTCACCGGAAGTGAATTCACCACCTCTATTTGATCTCAAAAATTTAATCTTCAAACCTATCTCTATCTCAACCATAGCTTTAAAGATATTGAAATTTTCCAGTGCTTCATATTTCTCCCTTAAGAAAGTAACCCATACCATTCTAGAATAATCATCAATGAGTAACATGAAATACCTATACCCTTGTAAAATTATGACCTTAGAGGGACCACATAGATCAGTATGGACAAGCTCTAACAATTCATTTGAACAATGCTTTTTACTCCGAAATGAAATCCTAGTTTTCTTTCCCAACTAACATTCCTTGCATATTGCATTAGTAGGTTTCACCAACTTAGGTAGATCTCTCACAGCCTTAGTGGAACTTATCTTGACAATATTATCAAAGTTAACATGAAACAATCTCCTATGCCATAACCAACTTTCATCAACTTGAGCAATCAAACAACTTTTACTAGCAGCACTCAAGTGAAAGATATTACTTTTTGTTTTTGTACTTGATGCAATTTCATTTTTGGAACTCAATATTCTTCACTTTCCATCCTTGAACTGAAGATTGTATCCCTTATCAACCATTTGACCAACACTCAAAAGATAATGCTTCAAGCCTTCCACATACAAAACATCATCAGTATTATGCTTACCATCAAGAGAAATGAAACCTCTTCCATGGATCACACCAACTGTATTATCACCAAATCTCACAACACCACCATCATACTTTTCGAAGCTTACAAACTTATTTTTGTCTCCTGTCATATGATGTGAACATCCACTGTCAATTACCCATTCATCTTTTTCTTCAACTTGAGCAGCTAGGGCTTTCTCTACATTTGTACAACCAACAGATTCATTAGGTACAAGATTATTTTCCTTGATAGCAATAAATACCCATTCATCATCACTTCTATTTCCTTTATCAAATTCATCATCTGTCACACCTTCATTAACAACATAGTAACACTTCTTCTAAAATCGAGGCTTGTTATGTATTGGTTTAGGAGCTGTTTGTGGACACCTTGATGCAAAATGACCTATCTTATTGCAAGAAAAACATTTAAGAGGCAATTTTCCTTCATACTTACCTTTTCCTCTCGGTACTCTTTTGATAATAAGTGCTTCCAACTCTTCTAGCTCTCTTTCTTCTTCTTCAATTTGTCTGATTTCATCCTCATACTTGAATGTCTTTCTAGATGAACTTTCACCCAAATCATATCTCTGTCTATCTCTTCCGGAAGTAGTAGCCTTAAATGAAAATTCAACCTTAGGAAGGGCATCACCAAATTCGCTCAACTCAAAAGTAGTCAACTTAGCAACCAACATATCTCTGGTTATGTTTGTTACAATCCAGAGCTCTTCAATACCACTAGCTTTGACTTTGTAAGAATTAGGCAGGGATCTAAGCACTTTAGCAAGGATCTTAGATTCGTCTATCTTTCCACCAACACATCTAATACCACACACAAGTTCATTCACTCTTTGCATGAAAGTATTAATGTTCTCATCATCACCCATACTCAACCTTTCATATTTCCCTTTCAAACTCTACAACTTAGAAATTTTCACATTAGCATCACCTTCATACAAGGTTTCCAACTTTTTCCAGATCTCATGAGTAGTCTTCAAATCCATAACATTTTTCATCTCATAATCAATCAAAGCACTCAACAAAGCTTCCTTAGCCCGAATATTATACTCAACATCTCTGATCTCAATAGAAGTAGTAGGACCATTCTGTGGAATAATATACATATTACTTGTAGTGCTCTAGTAGGGTTCACAAATGCATCTCAGATGGCACTCCATTCGAGTCTTCCACAAAGAATAATTTGTTCCATCAAATCTCAAACTATCCTTCTTGTAACTTTCCATCCCAAATCACCTTAATATGTTAAACTTCTTCCAAGGAACCTACTCTGATAACAATTTTTGGCAACACAAGGACAGACAACTGAGAGGGGGGTGAATTAGTTGTCACATAAATTCAAAACTTATTCCACTTTTTCCACTTATTCTCAGATCTAATTATTAACCATGAAAACATAAATCATCAACACATAAAAAACACACATAACACCAAGATTTTTTACGTGAAAACCTTGTTAGGGGAAAACCATGGTGGAGGTGAGTCCATAAGATTATACCTTGTTAAAAGTATAATGAAAAATGAAATATGGGGAATGCACATGCATTTAGGCACACTTCCTAGAGCTCACTGCTCAATTACAGAGGAAGACACACTATCTTACAAAGAGATTTAGATTACAACCATCTAAATTTTGAACTGAGAAAATAACATCTGCTAATGCCTGATTATTGTTCCGGTTAAGCACATGAACAATTCTTTACTCTTCTGCACACTTCTTCACACTTTGCTTTGCCTTCGAATGATATTCGCACATACAAGCACACTTTGGAATACACTCTCACACTCTGGCACCCTCTTACCCTCTTCAATTTGAATAAACAATCACTCTTATATATCCATAATAAGAAATTTCATCCCTTCATGTCGGCCTCAACAAAAAGAATAAAATGAATATAAATTGTCGACCCAAAACATTAAAGATTAACAATGCAAATCAACCAAGGTCAGCCAAAGCTTAGTGAGGACCCAAATCAACATCTTCAACATGAAAAAACTTCAATTAATTTCTCCTCGAAGATCCACAACACACTACAAACACTATGTCGGCCAAGAACAAGAAAAACATTAACACGCAAGAGAAAATTGCCAACCACGAGCACAACGATCAATGCATACGTGCAACAAAGATAGAGCACAGTCTAGAAACATCCACAAGCATCATGAATCACAAGAGAAGCATTTGCAACAACTGCACTAACTGAAATAGCATCATCTTCAATCAGGAACACCGATTGAAGCAACAGAAAAACTATCAGAATGATAATCTTCATAACTCGATCAAATCTTCACGTGGGTCTCTAAAACTAGACCTAGATAAAATAGATACACTCAGTAAAAAAACATTTAATCCAAAACCTTTGATCATCAACGTACAGAAATAACCAACATACTGCACTTAACTTCGCCATTGACAACCTGCAACTCATTCCTTACAATTTTCTTAATATCCTGAACAAATACAACTTCAAATGCATTAATGCTAATAGTGTCGATATCATTGACAACCACATATAAGCAAAACAACCACAACATCCAACATATATATCAACCATAACAAGAACAAGCACCTTCCATGGATATTATCATAAGACCTTCTACTGTGATTAACTTGGTTGACAATGATGAAACTGCTCAGATTGATGGGGAAGTGCATAATGAGTTGAATTTATTGTTTTCCTCTTCAATGAGCATAAGTGATAACCAACATGATGATCCTCCTAAAAAGTGTGACTCACCACATGTCAAACTTGGTGATGTTCCTAGTACAACACGTGTTGTTGTCCCTTGGGCTTGTTATCCACCTTCCATATATGTTGAACAAGATTGGGATGTGGATGACTTGCTATAGGTTGACTTGCATGTGCTATAATAGTCTTTTGTTTGTCTTCTTTCCATGTTATTTGTGTAATTGCATGTGTGTAATTTGATCCCCCGTATTGTTCTATTTGACATGTCTTTATGTTCATTCCTATATTTGTATCTACATTCTTCTATATGTCATAAACCTTTATCTTTTCTCTTTTCTTGTGTTTTCATTTTGGGGATGATGCAAGGCATCAAGACATTTAGTTCTCTTCCATGTTGACCTAAATTTTTTTCTTTGTTTTCACTCTCTATGTTTCATTCTTATAGTTCTACAAGTATTTGGGGAATGATGACATTTTCAAGCCCTATTGTATTATTGTAGTAAAGACATATGTTGACCTAAAATACGTGGATCCCTTATGTGTTTGGGATTTTATTTGGGGGAAACCCCTTTTTGTTACACAACTTCATTTGGAAACATATGCTTGACATAGGGCTTTCCAAATAAGCTCTCATGTCTTATTTATTGTTTAGCATTTATCATTTTCTACTTTAAAGTAATTTCTCATCGCATGGTGTTTAACAATTTCTTTAAAGTGGGGGCATACATTGGCATTATCATTTGATATTTGTTTCTTAGTGTGGTCTTCTTACTTCTTGTGACATGTCTTCTTCTTGGTGGTGTCATTGGGTTTGATATCCTTCAAGATGGTGACCTTTTCAAGCATATGACATTCCTCTTTGTGGTGATGCTACAAATTGCATTCCCTAAGTTGTGAATCTTTTATCCTCTACTAGTCATCTCTTGGAGACATTAGGAGTGATGTTCCATAAGAGGAGAGCTTACATGAACTAAGAAAAACCCCTTTGAATATCCTATAGCATGCATCAAGGCTACCAAGCATAACACAACTTGCTTGCCAGTGGAGCCTTTATGTTCTTCCAAGGCCACCAAGCATAACACAACTTTCTTTCCAGTGGAGCCTTTTTCATGAGTTCCTAGCATAACGTAGCTGCTAGCCTTGTGACAGTCTTTGTGGCACCTTATCAAAGTTATCAGGAGGTATAAATTTGGTATGGTTAGATAGCCACTTCTTGGGGGCTCACCTAGTGGATAACGGATTTCACTAGACTGTATGAGTGCATTTTGTTTGCATAGTGGACATAAAGTTTCACTTGTAATTTTTTTTTTAAAAACAACTAAGGCTTGATCCACATCGAGTTGGAAGCAGGGGCCACCTTTGTCTTAAGGATGATGTAAGCAAGACAAAACTTGAAATGATGAAAAATAGGTTTGTTTGTTTTGTTTATAGGGGGTTCACCAATTTTAAAATGTAGATGTGGATGTACCTATTTTCCTTTATTTCATTAGGAAATGAGATCCAAACAAAGAATTAAATTACAACCCTTAGGTGAGTCAACTCACTGAGGGAATCTACTGATTTCCTTATGATTGACAAGGGTATCATCCTAAATGGTACTTTTGGGAGAAAACCTAAAAATAGTAAATCAACTCAATCATTCCCATTCAAACTTGAAGCATCAATTTAAATCATAATACAAACAAAAACAACAAAGTTTCACTAGATCTGGAAATGGTAGGAGGGTGTGTACCTATCACCAAAATGTATATTTGAGAGGCTGATAGGGACTCATTCACCCATAGGCAAATGGGTCTCTTTGCAAAGGTTTTAAATAGATTTTGGGAGCCTTTGATGTTAGTCTGTACCTTTTGTTTGATTCGGGTTTTAGTGTCAAAAAGTCAGAAATAAGATCTATAGGTGAGATTCCATGAATTGACGACAATTTTTCCATTTTTCCCTTCAAGATATTTTCAATCCTTCTCCAACATAAGATCTGTAACATAAACATAAGAGGGAAAAATTATTTGTTTTTGGTGAATGGGGGTTTGCCTTGGTCAAACACCATTTGGGTAATTAAACCTTAAATTTAAATAATGAAACATGAAAGGAATGATGAATGGACAATTCTATGTTGCAACTAACCAAACCCTTGAATAAATATTTGAAGGGATAAAATATTGATCTTGATTTTGCATGAAATGGATTCAATGGATGTGGATCTTAACACTTGAAATATGACTTGAATGCTTGACTTGATCTTTGAAACCTACATCACAATGTTAGCTCCAAAAACATGCATGATTGAAAAAGACTTTGACATGATGCTTGATATCTTGATTGCTGCAATAAATCACTTATAAATATTCTCTTGAATTCCCTTGATCATAATATTTTCTCTTGTAAACTTGAATTTATGCTCTCATGAATTTTCTAGGATTTTAAGTGATAAAATAACCTTGTATTTATAGGTATGTATCCTTAATTTCTTGAAAATTAAAAATTACAAGCTAACATTAAAATTTGAATTTAGGGACATTAAAATAACATCAAAAAAATATTTTAAATTTAGGTTCAAAGGCCTAGGGAGGACCCATTCACCCATGGGTGAATGGGTCCCAGGTCCTTATTCCTAGAACACACATTGTTCAAGGTAAAGTATTAAGTGTTGGAATTAACTGTTGTCAGGTTTCCTCTTCAAAAAATGTAATTTATTAGGCTTGTAGATGTAAAATAGGGATTACTAAGGAATAATTAAGTTCAATTTAATTTAGGGGACCCAAACAAAGTGTGAAATGTAAAGGAGTATATTTTCTGACACTACATTTAGCCCCCACTTTAGTGAGAGGATGACCTTGTGTCAAACTCACACTAAAGTAGACAATCAAGAGAGGTCTAATTATACAATTGTTGGAAAGATAAGATGAAAAATGTCAAGGAGGATGATCAAGCCCCCAAGATCTAAGATCTCACAAAAAACCTACAAAGGAACAAAGAGACACATACCTTTGTTAAATATGTAGCATCAATGACAAGATAATCATACAATGTTAAAGACTTAAAGAGATAAAGAAGAAAAAAAGAAAAAGAAAAAAGCGGGTGGATCAAGCCTCGACTATTTTTCCAACTCGATGTGGATCAAGCCTTAGCTGTTTTTCCAAAAAAAATTACAAGTGAAACCCGTTGTACACTATGCAAACAAAATGTGCTCATATGGTCTAGTGAAATCCGTTATCCACTAGGTGAGCCCCCAGGAAGTGGCTAGCTAACCATACCAAAGTTATACCTCCTGATAACTTTGATAAGTTGCCACAAAGATAGTCACAAGGCTAGCAAGCTACGTTATGCTAGGCACTCATGAAAAAGGCTCCACTGGCAAGAAATTTGTGTTATGCTTGGTGGCCTTGGAAGAACATAAAGGCTCCATTGTCAAGCAAGTTGTGTTATGCTTGGTAGCATTGATGCATGCTATAGGATATTCAAATGGGTTTTTATTAGTTCATGTAAGGTCTCCTCTTAGGGAACATCACTCCTAATGTCTCCAAGAGAGGACTAGTAGAGGATAAAAGATTCAAAACTTAGGGAATGTAATCAATAGAATAACCACTAAGAGGAATGCCATATGCTCAGAAAGGTCACCATCTTGAAGGATATAAAACCTAATGACACCACCAAGAAGAAGACACATCACAAGAAGTAAGAAGACCACACTAAGAAACAAATATCAAAATGATAATGCCAATGTATGCCCCCACTTTACAGAAACTGTTAAACACCATGCTATGAGAAATTACTTTAAAGTAGAAAATGATAAATGCTAAACAATAAATAAGACATGAGAGCTTATTTGGAAAGCCCTATGTCAAGAATATGTTTCCAAATGAAGTTGCATCATGAAAAGGGGTTGCCCCCAAATAAAATCCCAAACACATAAGGGATCCATGGATTCAAGGTCAACGTATGTCTTTGCTACAATGTCACTATAGGGCTTGAAAACGTCATTATTCCCCAAATACTTGTAGAACTGGAAGAATGACACATAGAGAGCGAAAACAAAGAATTTTTTTTGGGTCAACATGGAAGAGAAATAAATGTCTCAATGCCTTGCGTCATCCCCAAAAGGAAAACACAAGACAAGAGAAAAGATAAAGGTTTATGACATATAGAAGAATGTAGATACAAATAGAGGAATGAACATAAAGACATGTCAAATAGAATGATACAGGGGATCACATTACACACATGTAATCACACAAAGAACATGGAAAGAAGAAAAATAAAAGACTAGTATAGAAAATGCAAGTCAACCTATATCGAGCCATTTGCATCCCAATCTTGTTCAACATATATGGAAGGTGGATAACTAGCCAAAGGGACAATGAAAAGTGTCATACTAGGAACATCACTAGGTTCAACATGTGGTGAGTCACTCTTTTTAGGAGGATCCTCACGTTTGTTATCACTTATGCTCATGGAAGAGGAAAAAAAAATTTCAGCTCATTATGCACTTCCTCATCAATCTTAGCAGTATCATCATCATCATCCAAGTTAATCACAATAGGAGGTCTTATGATAATATCCATGGAAGGTGCTTGTTCTTGTTGTGGTCGAGATATAGGATTTTATTGTTGTGACAAAGGTGGAGAATCTTGATGAATTGATTGAGTTGTTGTTTAATATTTAGTTGTTGATTCATATTTTTCTTGCAACTAATGAGAAATATCATGACATCTACGCCTATGCTCTCTAGTATTTCAACTTCTTTTTGTACGATTTTCATGTTACGATTTTGTAGGAGCGAGTTTATCAACCATAGGTTTCTTTTCTTCTTGTAAGTGAGGAATGAAAGGAACCATGGGAGGTTGTTCAACCACTTTTTTTTTCACCTTATAAACTTGTTTGATTTTAGGAGGCACAACGATACTTATTTGGTTATCTCATGGTCTCTTATAAGAAATGGGCGAAGGATTTTTCATGGATTGGTCTTGGTTACTTGGAAGGGATTTTGGTTCAATTATGGTCTCATCAATGATGGGAGGCTCAATTATGGGTTGAGGCATATTACTAAGGGGTAATTCTACTATGCACTTTTCCTTAAACATTTGATAAGATTTGAAAAAGAAGTCCTCACAAGGTCGAATAGGTTCCATAGGTTCGGGCCAAAAGAAATCTAGTGAGAAGTTCCCACGGGAAGACACAAGATTAAAGCCACTATGGTGCATAGTAAAGATTTGATTGTTAAAGGGAAACTTCAAGCATTTGTGTACTAGCAACAGGACAACATCCATGGAGTTTAGCCATGGGTAACCAAGATTTACATGGAATTGATCCAACATCGGGATGATGGAGAATGAGATATTAAATATTTTCAGTCCAACTCAAGTAAAGTAAGAGTTATCAAACCTATCATAGGGAAATAAAAAACATTGTGTGTTTTGATCCATGCTTTCAGTTGTTCACAACTATCTTGATAAATCTCATGCACAAACAATAATTCTTTAGTGATCACATTCTCTACATAGACAGGGTCAATTAGTATCCCATTAGTAGGGTTGTTATTGATTCTTCTAGTAATTTAAAGAGGACCATCAGGTGCATGTTTAATTATGTCATTTTGTGAGAAAGCGATGCCAAGGGAAATATTGGTTAGGCCCTTACGAGGTTGAACTTCAATGAGTCCAATCATAGTATCCCAGGTCCCTATTCCTAGAAAACACATTGCTCAAGGTAAAGTATTATGTGTTGGAATTAATTTTTTTTTGGGTTTTCCCTTTGGAAAATGTAATTTATTAGACATGTAGATGTAAAATAGGGCTTATTAAGGAATAATTAAGTCCAATTTAATTGAGGGGACCCAGACAAAGTGTGAAAATGTAAAGGAGTACATTTTTCGACACTAAAATACCAGCTTTTGAAGAATGTGAACCCTTCTTCTGACCTCCACTTGTAGTGAGGTCCTCTAACTTGTGCTTCAATGAAGGATGCGAAATCCCCATAGAAAAAGTGGAAGCTAAGGAGGAAGACGAAAAATATGTAGTAGACACCACCATTTTTTTTTGACATGTCTATGGGATGAGATAAGGGAGGGATGTCTGGGAGGGACATCAAAAGAAGGGGCTCCATAGAGGGAGTGATGAAAATATACAACTTTTTAGGGTGAGAATTATTGGGACCCATCAGGGGAGCTGGAAGCAGAACAAAGGCAATTTGAATTGAGACAGGCACAACAAAAGGAAGCAAAAAAATAGAAGAGGATACAAAAATAGGGGCCATTGGTTCCCCTTTGTCTTTTGTAAGGTGACGTGTTCAACGACCAAAGACTTTCGCCTGTGCTTGCACTCACGTGCAAGCTTGTTATGTTGGATATAGGTGTTGGAAGATGCAACCTAAGAAGAGACTGGTGGTTGTTGCTCAGCCACATGAGTATCCTTTGCAATCATTTCTAGTGGAAGGATGTTCTCTTGGAAAGGAGTAGGAGGACCAAGCATAGGAGCAGAAGTAACCACAAGAAGAGAAACTTAAATAGGTACCTCAGGGATGAGCCTATTCTCATTTTCTACCTTAGGGGTAGGTAGAGGAATAGTAGGAGGCCATGGAGGCTGAGACACAGGAGTAGCTCCTCAAAGAACCTTCCCCTTTCCATAGACAACGGGTCTAGGAATCATGGGAAAAATAAGAAGCTCAAAGACTTGACGCTTCGATTTTCACCATGTGGGCTAGATAACTAGCCTTCAATGTTGAGCCCCTAGTCTTATATTTAATATAAAACTTATATAAAAAATCTCCCCTAGGAGGGAGAGATCCAACTGGGGCAGGCAAGAAGTGATCTAGTGTGAAGCCCCCATGTGAAACTAGTGGTTTATAACTGGTGTCATGCACTACGTGCACAAAACCTTCATGAGGGAATCTTAAACATTTGTGAACCACAAAGGTGACATCGTTCACAAAATCTAGCCAGGGGATACCTAGCCTTACTCAGAACAGGTTGGAATCTAGAATGATAATGAATGAATCATCAATAGCCTTGGGTCCTACCAAGACTAACAAAGAAATAGAGCCCATATGAGTAATAGATATACTATCATGCATATGGAGAGTGGTCTCCAACTCTTTGTATCTATCCTTTTGTAAGTTGAAATAGAGTCTCCTTCGTTATCACATTAACCCGACTCATCAAATCAACTAAGATGCCAATTACAAAAATTCCATTGATTCAAGAAGGAATGTATAGCAGGGAAGGCTCTTTATTAAGATGCTCATCATGCAAGGTGAATGTTAAGTCAAGTGTAGCAATTGAATTTTTAGGGGGAGGGATATGCATGAATGAAACCATGTTCACGTCCTTTGACAAAAATAACTTAGATGATGTAGAAGATTGTGTTACTAAATTTATAAAATGCGAGGAAAATAGATCAGTGTAAATTTGCAATTCACTGTTAGCCTTGGCCACAAATTTATTAGAATTCCATCTCTTCCCATTGAGACAAATAGTTGTGTCATTGATGTGGTCCTAAATCTGATAATGTAGGTGCACGCTTTGCTCGATGTCATGCTCATGCACTTAATGGAATTGATAGAATTGATGCTTGTAATACCACTTAGGATACAACTTAGTCAAAGGTTGAGGTTCTAACAATGTCAAAACTTTATCTTTTAAAAACTTCCTCAAAACAATGGTATAAGATTAAGATAATTTTGTGAAATCTAGAGGTGAAACTTCTAGATTTGATTGAATTGGTTCAACATAGGAAAATGAGTGACAAGGGAAAATCCAGAGGTGAAACTTCTAGATTTTTAGCTTCACCATTAAACCCAAGTTCACCATCCTCGCCTATAAGTCTAATAATACCCAAAATAATAACTATTGTTGTACCTCCACCATAACAGATGAATTTTTTCACAATAGATGAAAGTTCCTCGTTAAACATAATGAGATCTCTACATGACCTACCCAAAAACCCCCAAAAAATATTTTTTCCTAAGTTTGTGTATGGAGATGATAGGGAAATTGAAGATCACATAAAAAAATTTAAATAAATTTCCAATCAGGCCTAGGTCACCCATCAAGATGTAGTATGCAGATTATTCCCATAATCATTAGGAGAATTCACTTATAATTGGTATCTCAACTTACCCAGGGGAGGAATCACTACCTTAGAAAAACCTAGAGGACAAGTTTCTCAACCAATTTAAAGTATATACAGATCTTGTTATTCTATACCACCAATTTGTATCTTGTAGAAAGGATCCAAACAAACCAATCAAAATTTATAACACAAGGTTCCACAAAACATACAAGAAATTGGAAGATCCATACAACATACTAGAATTGGAAGCTATACAAACATACCTTAGATCCATAGATACCTTCACTAGTTTATTCTTGAGAAGGCTGCCCCAGTTGATAGGGATACGTTGGACAAAAATTATAGTGAAGCTATTACTATTTCCCAACAAATGGACCCACAAGCAGGAAAAATTTCTAGATCTTTGCCATCCCCTAGTCCTTCAAGGATGACCAATCATATCCCTGCAATAAGTAATGCCTTTGCTAACCATACCTAATTGATGAATCCTATTCCAAGAGTTGCAAGCACATCACATAAATTTCTGCCTTATCAGTCTATAGTCCAACAAACTCATAACACACCCACACTTTCATAACTGGGTTATGGACAAGAGGCCAATATCACTCAAAGAATAAGACAACCAATAAAACCTTTTTTTGAGTAATCAACAACAAAGTTCGATCAAGGAAAAAGTTCTCAAATGAATTTTGAGTTTGAAATAATGAAAAAGATGTCCCAAGTAACCAACAAACTCACCTACCTGAAGGTTAACCCCCATAACTCGAGAAATTGCTATAATCAAGGGCATAGCCATAACAATAAGGATGAAAGCTAGAATAATCAAGGCTTCCAAAGTAGAAATTTTAATCAACAACCTTGAAATAGAAAATGAAATATAAAGCCTAATAATCGGGGAGTACTCAATCCCTTAGAAAATGCTAATGGGGCTACTTCTGCAGAAATAAATGGTTATAGATTTCATGAGAATTATGGTCATAGTGAAAGTGATTTCCCATAAATACAAAGAGTGTCTAACCTAATACAAGGGAATACCCAAACCCTAACCAACAATATGAATTCCATGATGGTGGATTCTTATCCATTAATCAATGAGGCAAATATAGGTCAACATTTTGAGGAGGATTTTACCTTCCCTTTTAAGAATGAAAATGAATCAAAAAGCAATGAAATCTTTTCCTTCCAAAAAAGAAAAAGCAACTATAACTTAAGAAGTAGGGAAGAACCCATGACATATGGGATTCTACCCAGATCAACATCGACTCCTCTATCCTCATATGGATAATAATTCCCCTTTCCCTAAGGTAACATTCAGAGGAAGCTTTAGATCTGGTAGCTTCCAGACTCCTAAATTTTCTAGCTCAATTGAAGAAAAGTATAGTGTTTTAGGTGATATAAGGAAACTAAACTTAACATCTCAATATTTGATATGTTGCAACATTGTCCTACATAGAAAGAAGCATTACTCAAATCATTAGAAAAATTCAAAAGTGCTTCTATTAACCCTCCAAAAATAGATAAAGGTCAAGGCTTGAGCTCCTCAAACGCTATGGCTATAATTTTTCAAGGTAAGACCATAATACCTCCTTTTTTATTGACAATACACTTGTTCAAAAAAATGTACATAACTATTTAGTAGATTATGGGGCATCATGTAATATTATACCTATAGTGTAGAAAAATGTATTCCTTTACATTTTCACACTATGTTTTCATCCCCTTTAATTAATTAGACTTAGTTAAGCTTCTAATTTCCTAAATTATGCATTCCTAAGCCTTATTATTCTCACTTTTTGAAAGGGAAACCAACATTAAAAAATCCTAACATTATTTTAAACAAATTGGAAATTGTGTGTCCTAGATTTAGGTCCCATGACCCATTTTCCCAAGGGAGAATGGGTCCTCCTTAAGTCCTAGGTCCCAATTTTTAATATGTTTATGTCAACATTCTTATAATTCAAATTCAAGTTTCAAATGTTGGCTTATGGAATCTAATTTTTGGGAAATTACATAAACACCTATAAATATGTAGTCTTTTTATCAATTAAAAACATCTAGCATTAAGGAAACTTTCACAAGATCAAATATTATTTTCAAGGTAATTGAAGAGAAGATTTATCAAGCACCTACAACAACGGTCAAGATAATACCATCATGTCAAAGTTATTTGCATTCATGCATGTTTTTGGAGCTAACATTGTGATGTAGGTTTCAAGAATTCAAACATCAAATCAAGAGTCAAATCAAGCATCCAATCAATCCATTTAATACAAGACCCAATCCTTAGAGAGATGTATTAGACTTCAGTCCTCTGAGGGCAGCCATTGAGCGTTTGGTGAGTTGTAACAAGTCTTTTTCATTCATCATTCCTTACATTTTATCATTATTCCATTATAAAGGTTTAATTACCAAATCAAGGTTTGACTAAGGAAAACTCCTATTCACCCAAAAATAAACATTTTTCCCTCTCTTTGTTTGTGTAGATTTGTAGGTGAGAAAAGATAGGAATTGGATCAAAAGAGAAATTTTGCAAAGTTGTCATCAAAGTTTTCAAGTTACAGAAATTTAGATTCCAAATTTATTTTTGACTTTTCAGTAGTGGAACCTGAGGAAAACAAAAGTTTAGAACTTGCACTAGAGGACCCTCGAAGCTGAGGAAATACCCTGTACAAAGACCCATTTTCCCTAGGGAGAATCTATCCTTGTAGGACACTTAGAAACCACTATTGGTGATAGGTACACATCGATTTTCCCTTCTCAGATCTACATGTAGCTTGTTGTTTTTGTTTGTTCTATCCTTTATCTCCACATTTCAAGTTTTACATAACATAATTGAGTTCATTAGGCATTTTATTTTTATCCCCCAAAAAAGCATTCAGTCATTTTTTGTCATAAAAAAACAACACATCCTTCCCCATAGGGTTGACTCACCTCAAGGTTGGAAGTCAATCCTACCCTTGGGAGATCTCTTTTTCTAATAAAAATAGAGAAGGTGTAAGTGTGTTTAAACCCTCACAAACTCACATCTACCACTTACCTTTTTCTATGCTTCATTTTGGTGAAAAAACACAAGGTCTTGGTTATTTTCCTTTGAAAGAAATGAAAGCATCAAAGAAACCTTCACTTAATACCAATTTCATCATGCAAAACACTCTTAGGAAAAGTATTGCTTCATCTTCAAACACATGTCTTAGTAATGATTGGGGTTCATTGGATTTTACACCCTCCTTTAAGGGAGAGTACAAAATCTCACAATGTAAATCTAAAGAGTTTTGTGTATGTATGCCACCTTGTAGTAAGCAAGAAATATCTTTGTCACAAAAGAAAGCAATATATTCTTCTATTGATTAAGAGAGTACCTTGTCGAGGCTTCTCCAAGATTTTTTGATATCTCTCCATCCAAGAATACAAAAGAAATTCTACAACAAGGGCTTATTTTTTGCATATCATTGAGTGCATGATCATTCTACCAATGAATGTAAGGCTTTGAGTAATAAATTCAACATCTTAAGGAGTGTGGTTCTCTTCCTTGTGTTGATGCACCTAATTCCTCTAATTAATAATGATTTTCATCCTATCATGTTGCTCATCACTATGTGGCATTGGTAGCTTTATGTGTCTTTCTCATTTCCATTCATGGTGGTACAACCTGAAGTGCAACCATATCTATCTTGGTAGAAACATGATAGTTATTGGTGGTTGTATTTGTCTCTATGCTTGGGTGGAAATGATAACTAGTTTTTGGAGACATGCATTATTTTCAAGGAGCCCCTCTTCCCCTCTTTCTACTTAAAATACAAACATATAAAGTAAGTTGACATTTTAAGTGCGGGCCATATTGTCCCCCGTTCATTGTTTGCATGTTCCCTTCTTAGTGATGATAGCATACATCTCCTAGAAAGTGAATTTTTTATTCAAAGTGTGGCTTCCTTGATCAGAGATTTTGACATATGATTTTCCCCAAAGTGAGACCTTTCATGTATCAAGAAAAGCCCCTTTGATTATCCTAACCCAAAAATGATTCATGGCCACTAAGCATAACACAACTTGATTTGTGATTCCTTTATGTCATGAGTGTCTAGCATAATGCAGGTTGTTGGCCATGTAAAAAAACTTTAACCATTTAGTGTGGCACCTTATCAAATTTACTAGGGAGTATAATTTTTGGTATGGTTGATGTATGGGAGCCTGTAGACTTGGCATGACTTACCCATTGCCACTTGTTTTGTGGGCACACACCTAGTGTATATTGAACTACACTAGACCTTGTGTGTTTCTCACTTATTTGGGCTCACTGATGATTGGTATATGCAGGAATAGAGGTAAGGGTTGTGGAAGGAGGAATTGAATTTCCACCTTGACTTTGAGTATATCCCAAAGATTGAGCATAACTAGTCAATGTAGGAGGATGCTTATCAACAATATGGGCTAGGATTCCATAACCTCTATTCCATGTTTGTTTTCAAGCATCATTCTCACATTATCTATATCAGGAATTGCACTACCAACAATATTTTCAGAAGTCACAAAATTTTGCAATTTCTCTAATTCTTCATCTATCCTTCTTATGTTCTCTTGCGAGACATTAGCAACCATTGTTTCAACATCATTCACATTAGTTGTGGGTAGGAAGTCATGAGAAATGAAGTGTTAAGGGTATGAGCCATAGTGGGTTGACTAGTGTCAACACTATGAGTGAAAGAGTTAGAAAACCCAATATCCACGATGAATGGTGTATCACGGGATGACATGAGTCTCGAACTATGTCTCATGGTAGTATTATAAATAGGACACCAAGTTGTGAAGCTCATACATGTTTCACAAATCCAAGGTGCAACCAAAATGGATAATAGGAAAAATGAAATCAAATACCCTAGAATGTAAAGTGCAATGCAAATATGTAAGAGCAATTTTCAGATTCTAAACAAGATAAATTTATGATTATGCTATGTAAAAACCTGAAAATGATGTCTTGTAGATGTAATTTTGAATTCACATAATGTACTAAATTTCACAAATTAAGCTTGATATAAATAATTTTAGATAACATAAATTATACAAAATGTAATAGCAAACTGAAAACAACATAATAAAATGTAAAAATAGAGATTTTAATGCCCAAAAATGTAGGAAAATGCCCTAATCAGGGACTGATTTTCCAATGGGCGAATGTGCCTAGTTTAGGGTTTTAAAAAATTAATTTTCAAGTTTCTAAGATGATTTCTATGGTTTTCAGATTCTAGACTAAGACAGGTGGTCATAATTTCAATTTTTTGTAAAATTAAGTCTAAATGCAAATGAAAAATAGTGCCAAATGAAAAACTAGGAGACCTAATTTGAAATGAAATTTTGATTCAATCTTATATTTTAAGTTTCTAATCATGCAATGTTATGTAAATGCTTTGCAAAATGACTAAAATATTTTCATTTTCTAGATTTTAGAGAATGCAAAAATGCAATCCTAAAACCCTCAATGAGATGCAAGTTAAGAAACCCTAAATGAGATTCAGTTCAATGAATTGCAATGAAAATGAATGAAAATCCTAGATCTAGGGCTGAAAAGGACTCCAAAATAAGAAAGATATGATGCTCAAATGTCGGGTTGACCAAAATGAAACACCGAAACATTGATTGGTTCACCAAAATATGGATTGATGAACCAATTAGGGACTTATTTTCCTTTATTTCATTAGGAAATGAGATCCTCACAAATAATTGACTAACAACCCTTAGGTGAATCAACCCTTTGTGAGAATCTTTAGGATTTCCTTTTTGTGCTTAGGATGGGGGTCAAGGTCAAACAACACTTTGGGGAGAAAAACTAAAAATAGTAAACCAACACCAAAATACAATCTAACATTTGAAAAAAAAATATTAAACTCAAAATAAGTAGAACTAGAAATTAAATTATAGATCCAAGAAGACCAAAAAGGTGTTTACCTATCACCAAAACTAAGTTTTCAAAGGCTGACTGGGACTCATTCACCCATGGGTGATTGGGTCCACTATCAATGTTTTTCTACAACTTTCAAAAGCCTCTGACATAGATTTGAAGCTTCCAATTTGTCCAAGTGGTAGTGTCAAAATATCAAAAATATCTTCTATAGGTGAGTTCCCGCGAGATGACAACAATTTTGACAACTTTTGCAACTTTGGAAACTTTGTAAATATTGCACTTCAAGGGGTCTTCAAGCTTTCTTCAGCCTAGATCTACGAAGACAATATGAGAGAAAAAAATGTTTTTTTTTGGTGAATGGGGGTTTCCCTTGGTCAAAACCCATTTTGGTAATCAAACCTTGAAATGAATAAAAGCATAAAAGAGGGAATGGTGAATGAACAATAATATGTTACCACTCAAAAAACCCTTGAATAAACCTTGGAATGTAGATCTACAACTTGCATGAAATGGCTTTGATGGATGTGGATCTTGAACTTTGAATCTTGCTTGAAATAGTGCTTTGATTGCTTGACTTGATCATGAAACCTACATCACAGTGTTAGCTCCAAAAACATGCATGATGGAAGAAGGATTTGACATGATGAATGGATCTTGATTACTGCAATAAAAATTTGATAAATCTTCCGTTGAATTCTCTTGATTTCTTTTGAAATGCTCATAAAGTTCTCATTAAATTGCTAGGTGAAACTTAGTGAAATAACCTTGTATGTATAGGTATGTATACTTAGTTTCTCGAAATTCAAATATCACAAGCTGACATTGAATTATGGATTTGAATATATTAAAATACCACCAAAAACAATTTTAATTTAGGTCCTAAGGTTTCGGGAGCACCCATTCACCCATGGGAAAATGGGTCTTAGGTCCATAAACCTAGGACACACATTGCTCAATGTAAAGTGTTATGTATTGGAATTAATTAATGTCGGGTTTCCCCTTTGGAAAATGTAATTTAATGGGCTTGTAAATGAATTATAGGGCCAATTAAGGCATAATTAAGCTCTATTAATTAAGGGAGACCTAACTAAGTGTGAAAGTGTAAATGGATAAAATTTACAATACTAAATTGAGGCACAATTAAGTCCATTTTAACTATGAGGGCCCAAACAAGTGAGAAAATGTAAAGGGATACATTTTTCTACACTACATTTAGCACCCACTTTAGTGAGAGGATGAAATTATGTCAAACTCACACTAAGTAGACAATCAAAAAATATGTATGCAACAATGACAATATATTTGATCATACAATGCCAAAGACTTAAAGAAAGGTAAAAGTGAAAAGGGTGGACCAAGCCTCAACTACCTAATGCAACATGGATCATGCCTCGGCCATTGGACCAAAAAATGTTTACAAGTGGAACTAGTTGTCCACTATGCAAACAAAACGTGCACTCACACGGGCTAGTGAAATCCGTTATCCACTAGGTGAGCCTCCAAAGGGTGGAAAATGAGAGAATCTTATTAGGCTCCCATACCATACCAAAGTTATACCTTTGATAACTTTCATAAGGCACCACACAATACAAAATTTGAGCTCCATGAGGCTTAGCAAGCTAGATTATGCTAATAACCTATGAACAAACAAGGAAAGGTTCCATAGGTAAGCAAAGTGCCTTATGCTTGGTGTCCATGAAAAAGGGTTGTAACTTTGAGCTTCACAAGGCTTAGCAAGCTGCATTATGCTAAAAACTTATGAAAAAAAGGGTTCGAGCTTCATAAGGTTAACAAGCTGTGTTATTCTAAACACTTATGAAAAAAATGAAAATAGACATGTTTAAAGGGATTTTTATTACTTCATGATAGGTCTTAACATGGGGAACATCGTGCCTAATGTCTCCAAGAGAGGAAAAGTTTAGGATAAAAGATTCACAACTTAGGGTATGCGACCCGTAGCATCACCACTAAGAGGAATTTTGTATGCCAAGAAAAGTCACACTCTTGGGGGACATCAAACATAATGACACCACCAAGAAGAAGAAACATCACAAGAAGTAAGAAGATTGCTCAATGAAACATAAGGAATGTCAAAAAAATTTAAAATAATAATTCCAATGTATGCCACCACTTTAAAGAAATTTCTAACACCATGATGTGAGACATTACTTTAAAGTAGCAAATGATTATTGCTACCAATAAAGAAGACATGAGAGTTTATTTGGAAAGCCCTATGCCAAGTCATATGTTTCCAAATGAAGCTACGTCATAAAAAGAGGGTTTACCTCCAAAATGAAATCCAAAACACATAAGGGATCTACGGATTTGGGGTTAGTATGTCTTTGCTACAATATTGTTCTAGAGCTCAGAAATGCCATCATTCCCCAAATACTCATGGAACATGAAGATGACATGTAGAGAGAAAAAATAAATAAAAATCTTTTGGGTCAGCATGGAAGAGACCTAAATGTCTCGACGCCTTGCATCATCCCCAAAAGGAAAAAACAAGACAAAAGAAAAGATAAAGTTTATGACATATAGAAGAATGTAGATACAAATAGAGGAATGAACATAAAGATACATCAAGTAGAACAATATGCGAGATCAAATTATGCACATTCAATCATAAAAAGAACATGCAAAAGAAAAATAAAGACAAGACTAGTAAGGAACATGCGAGTCAACCTATAGTAGGTCGTATGCATCCAAATTTTGTTCAACATATGTGGAAGGAAGATACTAGCCAAAGGGACAACATCTAGTGCCAAACTAGGAGAAGCACCAAGTTCAACACTCTCTTTAAGAGGATCATCATTTAAGCTCATGGAAGAGGAAAACAAAAAAATTAATTTTTTATGCACTTCCTCATCAATTTTAGTAGTTTCATTATCATCATCCAAGTTAATCACAACAAGAGGTCTAATGATAATATCCATAGAAGCCCTTTTTTTTATGTTGCGGTGAAGGTGGAGATTTATCATGCATTGCTTGAGACAAGTTTGGATTTTAATTTTCTATATTGTTATTTTCTTCTTTTGTTTGCAAAAAACAAGCAATAGAACAACATCTACGTCTATGCTCTCTAGCATTTCTATTTCTTTTCATTTGATATTTGAGGTGATTGTGTAGGAGCAGGTTTATCAACCATAGGTTTATTTTCTTCCCGTAAGGGAGGAATGAAAGGAACCATAGAATTTTATTTAACCAATTTTTCTTTAGCTTTATAAACTTGTTTGATTTTAGGAGGAACAACGAGACTTATTTGTTTATCTTGTGGTCTCTTGTAGGAAATAGGTGAAGTACTTGTCATAGGCTGGTCTTGGTTACTTATAAGGGCTTTTGGTTCAATCATGGTTTCGTCAAGGATATGAGGCTCAATCACGGGTTGAGGTATATTGGTAAGGGATAACTCTATTATGAACTTATCCTTAAAATTTTGGTAAGATTTAAAAAATAAGTCTTCACAAGTCTTAATAGGTTCTATAGGCTCGGGCTAAAAGAAATACAATGAGAAATTCCCACGGGAAGATAAAGGATTAAAGCCACTATGATGCACATTAAATATCTCATTGGAAAATGGAAACTTTAAACATTTATGCACAACTGATGGGATGATATTCATGGAGTGAAGCCATGGGTAGCCCAATTTCACACAAAATTGATCTGACGATGAGATGATGGTGAATGAGATACTTAATTGTTTTGGTCCGAATTTCAGAGGAAGAGTTATTGAACCTATCATAGGGCAAGCAAAACCATTATGCATTTTGATCCATGCTTTCAATTTTTCATAATTATATTGATAAAGTTCATGCACAAATAAGAATTCTTCAGTGATCACATTCTCTACATAGATGGGATCAATTAATATCCCATTAGTAGGCTTATCATTGATTCTTCTAGCTATTTTAAGAGGACGATCGGGTGCATTTTTTATTATGTCTTTTTTTGAGAAACCAATGTCAAGGGGCATATCAGTTTGGCCCTTATGAGGTTTAACTTCAATAAATCCAATGATAGATTTTATAGAGTTTTCCTCATTTTATTTCACATTATCATCATCTATGTCAACATCCATCACATCATTCTTTGTTTCACTAGCTTTGACAAAGGAAATGTTGTGATTTGGAATAGGATTGACAAAGATTTGCAGGTTTTGGTTAGGAGGAGCTACATAATTATTACCTTGATCATCAACACCACCAATTTGAATATGATTAGAATCAATGAGGTCTCACACGAGATGTTTAAGATGCTTGCAATATTCCATATCATGTCCATTTTATCGGTGAAAATGACAATAGGAATTTTGTCTATAGTTTGAAGGTAAAGGTTTAGTAGGATCAAGAGCTCTAACAGGAAGTAAGGAAATCAAATTCTTGTTTCAGAGCTGCAACATGGTATTATGGAGGGTATCAAGTAGGGGGTAAATTGTCTATTTCTACTCCCAAAGGAATATGGATTTGTCATCTTTATAGTAACCACTTGGGTATCAAAATGTTGAGTTGATTGAGGGGGATTAAGTTGTAAAAAGCCTTTATTTGGTTCTTGAATATTTGATAGTTGGTTTGAGGTGTGGATTCATATTTTTTTAGGACAGTTAGAGGGAGTTTTCACTTCACGACTACTAACTAAATTTTGGTAATCACGAAGGGCAGTACACAACTATGTAAAGGAGGGAAATTTCAACATCTCAAGTTTATCTTGGATTTTGCTATATAAATTTGCAATAAACATTCTTTGAAGGTCAACATTAGGAATCTCAATGTTTATTTGTGAGTAAAGCATTTGATATCACGTTATAAAATCAGTGAAATTTTTTATCCTCCTTTTGATTACATGTCATTATATCGGCTAGGGTCATCTTGGGACCCATGTGTATTTAGAAGTGGTTGTAGAAAGCATCAATAAGTTCATTGAATGAACGTATTGAGTTATTTAGTAAAGAGCAAAGCCACTCTAAAGTAGTATCTTTCAAGGATCTCGGGAAGAGTTTAGCCAAGAGTTTATCTTCAAAAATAAAATCACTACATAAGGTTGTGTATGCGAAAACATGGATAATAGGATCTCATTTTCCACCATATTTCTCAAACCTAGGAACCTCTATACCTTGTGGCATTTGTGTTATCAATATCTCCAAGGATAATGGATTGGTTTTGATGTATTGTGAAGGTTGGCCTTGTTATTTTGGTTTAGTGTAGTGATTTGTTGTTGGAGGGATGAGACATTTTGCAAAAGTGTGTTAAGAACTAGATCATTGTTGGTGTTGTGAGATGGAGGTGAATAAGGCAGGGTTGTGTATGTATGCAGAGGGTAAGTGGATTGTAAGCTTGTGAGGGTGGATGCATGAGGAGACATGAGATTTGGATGCACAAAGCTAAGGGTATTCCTAGTGGAAATACCTAAGGAAGTATTGACATTGCTAGTAGGTTGTATGGTTGTAGTAACATGAGGATTGGTATATGTAGGAATAGAGGTAAGGGTTGTGGAAGGAGGAATTGAATTTCCACCTTGACTTTGAGTATATCCCAAAGCTTGAGCACAACTAGTCAATGTAGGAGCATGTTTATCAACAATATGGACTAGAATTCACATAATCTCTATTCAATGTTTGTTTTCAAGCATTTCTCTCACATTATCTATAGCAAGAATTGCACTACCAACAATATTTTTAAAAAGTCACAAAGTTTTTCAATTTCTCTAATTCTTCATCTATCCTTCTTATGTTCTCTTGCGAGACATTAGCAACCATTGTTTCAACATCATTCACATTAGTTGTGGGTAGGGAAGTCATGGGAAATGAAGTGTTAAGGGTATAATCTATAGTGGGTTAACTAGTGTCAACATTATGAGTGAAAGAGTTAGAAAACCCAAGATCCACAACAAATGGTGTATCGTAGGATGACATTAGTCTCAAACTACATCTCACATCAGTATTGGAAATAGGACACCAAGTTGTGAAGCTCATACAAGTTTGAAAAATCCAAGGTGCACCCAAAATGGATAATAGAAAAAATGCAATCAAATACCCTAGAATGTAAAGTGTAATGCAAATATGTAAGAACATTTTTCAGATTCTAAACAAGATAATTTTTTATTATGCTATGTAAAAACCTAAAAATAATGTCTTTTAGATGCAATTTTGAATTCACACAATGCACTAAATTTGACAAATTAAGCTTGATATGAATAATTTGAGATAACAAAAATTCTGCAAATTGTAACAACAAACTGAAAACAACAAAAAGGAATGAAAAAAATAAATTTTAGTGCCCAGAAATGTACAAAAATGCCCTAATCAGGGACTCATTCACCCATGGTCGAATGGGTCCTAGTTTAGATTTAAAAAATAATAATTTGCAAGTTTCTAAGATGATTTTTATGGTTTTCAGATTCTAGATTGAGACAGGTGGTTACAGTTTCATTTTTTTGTAAAATTAAGTCTAAATGCAAATGCAAAATAGTGCTAAATGACAAACTAGGAGACCTAATTTGAAATGCAATTTTGATTCAATTTTGTATTTTAAGTTTCTGATCATGCAATGCTATGTAAATGCTTTACAAAATGACTAAACTTTTTGTATTTTCCATATTTTAGAGAATGAAAAAATACAATCCTAAAACCCTCAATGAGATGCAAACTAATATAAGTTAAGAAACCCTATATGAGATTCAATTCAATGCAATGCAAATGAATGCAAATATAGGATGAAATGGACTCCAAAATAAGAAAGATATGATGCTCAAACGTTGGGTTCACCAAAATGAAACACCGAAAAATAGATTGGTTCACCAAAATGTGGATTGATGAACCAATTAGGGACCTATTTTCTTTTTTTTTTCACTAGGAAATGAGATCCTCACAAATAATTGACTAACAACCCTTAGATGAATCAACCCTTTGTGAGAATCTTCAAGATTTCCTTTTTGTGCTTAGGATAGGGATCAAGGTCAGATAACACTTTGGGGAGAAAAACTAAAAAATAGTAAATCAACACCAAAATACAATCTAACACTTGAAAAAACAATATTAAACTCAAAATAAGTAGAACTAGAAAGGTGTTTACCTGTCACCAAAAGTGAGTTTTCGAAGGCTGAATGGGACTCATTCACCCATGGCCGAATTGGTCCACTATTAGGGTTTTTTTGCAACTTTCAGAAGCCTCTGACATAGATCTGAAGCTTCCAATTTATCTAGGTGGCAGTGTCAAAATGTCAGAAATAACTTATGTAGGTGAGTTTTCGTGAGATGACAACAATTTTGACATCTTTTGCAACTTTGACAACTTTATAAATCTTGCACTTTAAGGGGTCTTCAAGCTTTCTTCAGCGTAGATTTGCAAACACAATATGAGAGAAAAAAGTGTTTTTTTTGGTGAATGGGGGTTTGCTTGTTCAAACCCCATTTTGGTAATCAAACTTTGAAATGAATAAAAATGTGAAAGAGGGAATGATGAATGAAAAATGCTATGTTACTACTCAAAAAACCCTTGAATAAACCTTGGAATATAGATTTGAAACTTGCATGAAATGGCTTCAATGGATGTGGATCTTGAACTTTGAATCTTGCTTGAAATAGTGCTTTGAATGCTTGAGTTGATCATGAAACCTATATCACAATGTTATCTCTGAAAACATGCATGATGCAAGAAGGATTTGACATGATGAATGGATCTTGATTGCTGCAATAAAACTCTAATAAATATACCTTTGAATGCTCTTGAATTCTTTTGAAATGCTCATAAAGTTCTCATAAATTTCTAGGTGAAACTTAGTGAAATAACCTTGGATTTATAGGTATGTATCCTTAATTTCCCGAAATTCAAATATCACAAGCCAACATTGAATTATAGATTTGAATATGTTAAAATACTGCCAAAAACATAATTTGAATTTGTAGGACCCATTCGCCCATGGGAAAATGGGTCCCAGGTCCATAAACCTAGGACACACATTGCTCAATGTAAAGTGTTATGTATTGGCATTAATTAATATTGGGTTTCACCTTCAAAAAATATAATTTAATGGGATTGTAAATGAATTACAGGGCTAATTAAAGCATAATTAAGCTCAATTAATTAAGGGATCCATATAAATAAGTGTGAAAGTGTAAAGGGATACACTTTACAACACTAAATTAAGGCACAATTAAGTCCATTTTAACTAGGAGGGCCCAAACAATTGAGAAAATGTAAAGGGATGCATTTTTCTACACTACAGTTGGTTTTCCATGGGATCTTTTATCTTGGGTGCTTGATCATCCTCCTTGATCTTTGTTATCTCATCATTTCCAACAATTGTATAATTAGGCCTCTCTTGACTTATTTGTCTACTTTAGTGTGAGTTTGAGTGTGGGCTCATACTCTCACTTAAGTTGGGGCTAAATATAGTGTAGAAAATTGTACTCCTTTACATTTTCACACTATGTTTGCATCCCCTTAATTAATTGGACCTAATTAAGCTTTTAATTTCCTAAATTATGTATTCCTAAGCCTTATTATTCCTATTTTTCAAAAGGGAAACCAACATTAAACAAATGCTCAATATTTTAAACACCTTGGAAATTATGTGTCCTAGATTTATTTCCCAAGACCCATTCACCCAAGGGCGAATGGGTCCTTAATTCCTAGGTCCCAAATTTTAATATGTTTTTGGAAATATTTTTATAATTCAAATTCAAGTTCCAAAAGTCGGCTTATAGAATCTATTTTTGGGAAATTAGATAAACACCTATAAATACTAGTCTTTTTATCAATTAAAAACATCTAGCATTAAGGAAACTTTTAGAAGAGAAAATATTATTGTACAGAGCATTAAAGAGAAGATTTCTCAAGCATCTACAATAATGATCAATATCATATCATGATGTCAAAGTTATTTGTATTCATGCATGATTTTGGAGCTAACATTGTGATGTACGTTTCAAGCATTTGAGCATCAAATCCAAGTGTCAAATCAAGCATCCAATCAAGCCATTTCATGGAAGATCCAATCCTTAGAGATATGTGTTAGACTATAGTCCTCTAAGGGAAGCCATTGAGGTTTTGGTGAGTTGTAACTGTTAGAGTAATAGGTTGCTTACTTAATTAATTTAATCATGTTGATTAATTAATTAAGTCACCTTTACTTTATTTCACTTAAGCTAAACTTAGGAATCTTTATTTATGCATTATTAAATTAGTCATGTTGTCTCATTCCTTATGATCTTGACACTTGTCACATGCTAATTTAATCCTCTTCCTAGGGTTCTCACCTTTAGGGTTTTGATCTCCTTTCTTAAGGATTGATCTCTTTGTAATTATTAATCTTTTCGGGTAATGCATTTTTGCTTCATGTTTGCAGAGCACCATTCTTGTGTCTCTTGATCTCTTTTGGTGACAAGTTATTTTCTTACAGGTGTTCATTGGGATCTGTGAGGTTGGATTAACAACTTCTACATGGTATCTGAGCTCTAGATTTGCAAGCTTTTTGTTCCTCTTTTGTGAGATCTTGCCTTGAAGCAGTTTTCCATTGCATCTAGGTTCAAATCAAACCTCTCCATTGAATCTAGAGTTGTCAGAATAGTCAAGATTGACCTTTGTTTTGTCAAATTTGGCTTCCATTTGTCAGATTTGTGAGGGTTTGAAGAAAAGGGCTTTTTTGTCGGATTCAAGAGGTGCCTGATTTTTCGGGGAGTTTTGAGCCCAAATGGACCTCACCATTGCATCCGCAGCGGCCAAAAACCTTAAGAGCAATTGTGAAATTGTCGAAATCTGAGTAGTTGACTTCTAAGGAAATTTTTTTTACCGTACGACCCCCACACGTATTACGAGGTAAATTTTGTTGAAAAAAAATATTAATTTTTTTTCTGCAAAAAAAATATTAATTTTTTTCTGCAAAAATTCTAGCAGATTTTTAATTGTAAAAAAAAATTGTTTTTCAAAGCTTTAAAAAAAATTAAAAGTTTCAACAAAGTATTTTTTTGGGTTTTAAAAAAAGTCAAAAAGAAAGGCAAGGTACTTGCGCAAGTACTACACAGGTCAGTACTTGCGCAGCCCTATGCAGTGTACCGCTTCCCTTATGGGGAGTGGTGGGGGTGGGCCCACGTGCCCCTCCACCGACATATATTTTAAAAAAAAATAAATTAAAAAAAAAAATCATTGTAATTTTTAATTGTTTTTTAAAAAACATTTTTTTAAAAAATAAGTCCAATTGTGCAAATGTGCCGACAACCTTTTGGCTGCCAAATTTGGGCTCACACTTTTGCTGCGACGGTCTTTTGACCGTCAAATTTAATGCTGCAGATTGTGTTTTTTGCACTTTGGAAGCTATTTTCTTCTGAAGGCCATAACTTTTTCCCACGATGTCGAAATCGAGCAAACGAGATATCAACGGAAAGAGGATTCAGAGTAATTTCTAGTGGTGTAGGAATTTTTTTGATGTTTTTTCTTAGGTCCCTATTATTTCCAGTCAAAATCATATCTTCTTTTCTAGAGTTGCCTTTAGTGTTTTTGGCATAACTTTTGCATACAATGTTGAAAATGGGTAAACGAGATATCATCGGAAAGCTATTTCCGAGCTCTTCACAGTGGTGTAGGTGGTTTCTAGATTTATTTTTTTATTTTTCCATAAATCCTTCTTCTCAGCTATTTTCTCTTTTGGACCTTATGGGCTCTCATTGCATGTATTTATCATCTGTTAACGCACTAAAATAAAGTGCCTCAGCTTTATATGTGTATTATTGTGATTCTTGCACTTCACTTTGTGCCTTTTTGTACTCACACTATGATATAAAGTGCCATGGGGGTTGATGTTTGAATTTGTTTTCCTTCATACCTTTCTCACATGTATGTGACTTTTGTTTTCACATCCTTTCTATCTGCTTGTACTTTCATGATTGCACCTTCAGATGTTCTTGGTTCCTCTTCATGCAATAATTTCAGGCATTTAGTTTTATTGTACCTATCATACCTCTCCCTTGTCAGCATTATGGGGGGTTTCTACTATTGGTATAAATGCTTCTTTGGTTTTGCGTTGGAGTGAGCTATGTATATAGTATTTGTTCCTATGTACTAGGCGGATGCAGCGGCTGGTTACCAATGCATTTCAGTGAGATGGAGCACTTACCATATGGACACTCTTGCATTCCTTCTTTCAGCATTTCAGCAGTCATTCTACGATAGTGTTTGCAGCTTTTTCATGCTTCAGTGATGTTTTCCATGTTCATCCTTTGTTCCTATCTTTTGGGATAATTTCTTCTTGATTGGAGGCTTCTTCATCCTCCACTCTTGTTTGGAGGCTTCTTAGTCCTTTGAACTTATATTTCTCTCTTTTGGAGAGGGTTTTTTCCCATGAGGTTTTCTCCTTTTATCTTGTTGTGAGATATTTTTTACATTTGTACATGGGTACCTCATCTGGCCTAGTTGTCGGGACCCATCTTTGCTTTCATGCATTTTGTTCTTAGTTTTTTAGCTTCTCCCTAATTTCATCTTAAGGGGGGGTGTTAGAGTAATAGGTTTTTTACTTAATTAATTTAATCATGTTGATTAATTAATTAAGTTACCTTTACTTTATTTCACTTAAGCTAAACTTAGGAATCTTTATTTATGCATTATTAAATTAGTCATGTTGTCTCGTTCATTATGATCTTAACACTTGTCACATGATAATTTAATCCTCTTCCTAGGGTTCTCACCTTTAGGCTTTTGATCTCCTTTCTTAAGGATTGATCTCTTTGTAATTATTAATCTTCTCGGGTAATACATTTTTGCTTCATGTTTGTAGAGCACCATTCTTGTGTCTCTTGATCTCTTTTGGTGATATGTTATTTGTTTGCAGGTGTTCGTTGGGATTTTTGAGGTTAGATTATCAACTTCTACAGTAACAAGTCTTTTTCATTCATCATTCCTTACATTTTATCACTATTTCATTATCAAGGTTTGATTACCAAACTGGGGTTTGACCAAGGCAATCCCCTATTCACCCAAAATAAAAAAATTTCCCCTCTCTTTGTGTGTACAGATTTGCAGGTGAGGAAGGAATATAATTGGATCAAAAGAGCCCTTTTGTAAAGTTATCATCAAAGTTGTAAAATCACAAAAACTCAAATCCCAAATATATTTCTAAATTTTTGGTAGTGAAACCTGGGGAAAACAGAAGCTCGGATCTTGCACCAAAGGACCCCTGAAGTTGAGGAAAAACCCTGTACAAAGACCCATTCACCCTAGGGATAATCTGTCCTTGCAAGACACTCAAAAACCACTTTTGGTGATAGGTACACATTTGTTTTCCCTTCTTAGATCTTCCTATAGTTTGCTATTTCTATTTATGCTATCCTCTATCTCTGCATTTCAAGTTTTATATCACATAATTGAGTTCATTAGGCATTTTATTTTCATCTCCCAAAAGTTCATTTCAGTCATTTTCTATCATAAGAAAACATCCTTCCCCATAGGGTTGACTCACCTCAAGGTTGAAAGTCAATCCTACCCTTGGGAGATTTCTTTTTCTAATGAAAATGGAGAAGGTGTAAGTGTGTTTAAACCCTCACAAAATCACATCTACCACTTACCTTTTTCTATGTTTCAATACCTTACTCCATATGTCAAAAGCTAGGGGTAACACCTAGACCAACCAATAGAGTTGTGGTCTAGTTGGACAAGACGTAATTCAATGTCATAGGAGAATTAAACAATATCCACATGCAAGTAGCCTTTGACCTAAGAGTCTAGGAATTCATTGATATACATGTAGTGGAAATTCCTAAAATGTATGGAATGTTGCTTAGCAAAGAATGGACCAAAGACTTGAGAAGATTGTTCTCAACTAACTTCACACAACTCTGGTTACCATGGAAAGGACTAAATAATCAGATTAAGATTGATTTTGATCCTAAGTTAAAACATATGATAACTACATATATTTCTCCAAATGAGGTTGTACTCACAGAGTTAGACTTAGGTGTATATAAGATGGATGATACCATGATGATATCTTTAGCAACAAATGAGCAAGTAGATGAAGGAAATACCATCAAAGGATTGCAAGAATTTAAAACTTTTGACCGTATTTTTCAAGATTTTTTAAGTAAGATGTATGATAACATAACTAATCTTGAGAAATATATAGATACTTTTGTGTTGTTTCTAGGTTGGTGCCACATCCACAATATGGACCACTTGGAATTTTCTTTCCTAGCTTGCCAAGTTATGTTGGGAAGAGTAAAATTGATACACTATCCAAGACTGGGAAGTAGTGATTCAAAGGAAATCACATATCAAATGAAAGTATCGACTTAGGATTACTCATCTTCGAGAGATGAATAACATACAAATGAAGAATCCCCTATAATCTTTTTAGAAGTGCCTATCAAAAAGGAAAGCTTGCTATTTTCAAGAGGAACTTTAGTTAAAATACAAGAAGAAACAG
Source organism: Sequoia sempervirens (assembly GCA_007258455.2). Taxonomy (NCBI): domain Eukaryota; kingdom Viridiplantae; phylum Streptophyta; class Pinopsida; order Cupressales; family Cupressaceae; genus Sequoia; species Sequoia sempervirens. Next base: position 64,511,801 of record VDFB02075321.1, on the reverse strand, counting down.
TAATAAGTTTTGATATTCCTTGATAGGGTGACATCCCAACAAAGAAATAAATGCCACTAGAACAAGTCCTTGAAAAGAATACCATGTGGAAACTTAGATTTGACGGGTCAAAGTGAAAACAAGGAAATGGTTTTGGAGTTGAGTTGGTGAACCCCAAAGGGAAGTCATTTCTAGGCGCTTTCCAACTATAATTTACTTACACCAACAATGCTACTGAGTACAAAGAACTGATTAGAGGATTGCTACTTTCTCACCAAAAAAGTAAAGCATCTATTTGTAGAAGGAGATTCTTGACTAGTGGTAAGGAAGGTGAGAATTCAATACTCTTTCCATGACAAAAGATTGTCTGGTTATAGAAATAGAGTGTGGGATCTCATTGAGGGTTTCAAATAATTTAACATAAAGTCCATCATATGAGGAGAAATTATATTGCAAATGCTCTTGCTACTTTAGCTAGTTCTCTGGAGCCTATGAATGGTTCTCAATTAAAACAATTCTCCATGTAGGTGGTACTAGTACTCACCATTCTAGATAATATCACCAACTTCTAGGTATTTGAAGATGACCAACACATCCTTGAGTTCATTATTAATTCTAGAAATTTCACTGCCCAGATCATTGATGAGGATGATAGGGATCCATTTGAAGAAGCTGAAGATGGTATAATTAATTTGAAGACTATTATTATCCCTAATGGGATGGTTGCCCTGGAAAGAATATTTGATCCTAAAAATACATCAAAAGTTGAAAGGGTTGTGTCAGGATCAAATGGAGGAAAGTGTGATCTCCATAACCTAGTGGATGAGTTAGACAAAAGAGAAGTACCCATCGAGTAGGTATGTACTTCAGAGGAAAGAAATGGTATAATCCAAGCATTAAAGGATTATTGAGAGGTGATCGCTTAGAGTTATTAAGAGTTAAAGAAATATGACACCTCCATCATTACTCACACTATATTCCTTTGAAAAAGGAAACAAATCCTTTTAGACAGAGGCAATGCATGATTAATGCATTACTAGAACCCTTAATTCAGAAAGAAGTTCAAAATATGTTGGGTTCTCAGATCATTTATACGATACGACATTCCACTTGGGTGGTGAACCTAGTACTAGTGTGAAATAAAAATGGAGAAGTCTAGCTATACGTGGATTTTTGAAATCTCAACTGGGCCTCCAAGAAGGAAAACTATATATTTCCTTCACTTGATGAAGTTTTGCAAATAGTTAATGGGTCCCAGATGATGTCCTTCTTGGATGGGTACTCTGGATACAATCAAGTGATGGTTAGAGAAGATGATAGGTTGAAGATCATTTTCACTACGAAGTGGTGTACCTTTGCATATAGGAGAATGCCATTCAAGCTCATCAATGTTGGATCCAATTTCCAAAGGGTGATGGATATAACTTTTAAAGGGATAATTAGGAAGTGTATCATTATTTATATGGATTGCCTAATGACATTTTCTGAAATAAGAGTTGACCATGTGGCTGATTTACGTAAGATACTGCAACACTGTAAAGATTTTGGGATATCTTTGAATCCTAAGAACTACATCTTTGGTGTGATAAAAGGAAAGCTTCTCGGTCACATATTATCAGAAAAAGGTATTTCCATAGACCCAAAGAGGATTGAATCTATTATGAAGCTATCACTACCAAACAACAAGAAAGAATTAAAATCTTTCTTCAGAAAGATTAATTTTGTTAGAAAGTTCATCAGTGGGTTCACAAAAATTGTCCATGTTGGTGTGAAAGGGGTATTATCTAGCTAGTTCATTTCCTAGTTAGTTATCCTCTTAGGTTTTCTTCACACCTTAGTACTTAAGTTTACTTAGGGTCCACATGGAATATTTATCACTTTGTGTCTCATATCATAAAATTAAGACACTTGTCACAATATTATGATATTTATCCACTTTATGTCTCATATCATAAGATTAAGAAACTTGTCATAATATTATGATATCTTATCCCTCACCTTGGCCTATATAAACAAGGGGTTCCCTTTGTAATCTTACACCATTCATTCCAATTCTCAAGCTCATAGAAGCTTTGCATTCTCTTCAGAGGAATACAATTTATTCTTTCTCATATTTTATTTATGTATTTACTTTCCTTCTGTCATTTGAATCTTGGGTATTCTATTTAGAAAATATTATAGTTTTCCAACTGAATGACATGCTTAATAAAGATGCTAAAATTGAGTGGATGACTGAAGCCAAGAAATCCTTTCAAGAAATAAAAGAGGTTATCACTAGTGCACCTGTATTAGCTATCCCAATTACTCCAAGCTATTCCATATCTACACTTTCACTTTTGATCATTCTTGTACAGGTGTTCTCACTGAAAAGGGAATGGAGTGTGATGAAAGGCCAATTTCCTTTATGAGTGCTCCATTTAAAAATGCATAAGTCAGATATCCTAACTTGGATAAGAAATCTTTTTCTCTAGTCAAGGTTGCCATGAAATTTAGACATTATATTCTGAGGAGCAAGGTGATAAAAATTGTTCCTGATGCGGCGGTTAAGTCAATACTAATGTAGAATGAGATTGGGGAACAACATGGAAAATGGATGGTCATCCTTCAGGAATATGACATGGAGATCCAACCTATGAAGTTGGTGAGAGGAAAAGGGTTGTCAAAGACACTAGCTAGGGAAAATCAACAACTAATATGTCAACAATAGTCTCAGCAAAATATCTCATTTGATGACTAGTATAAGGACATTGTCCAATACTTGTTGCAAAACAAGTGCCTAGACAACACGAATACAACTCAAAGGTGAGCACTGAAGATTAAAATCTAGATATATATGATAAATGTTGGGATCTTGTATAAAAGAAATTAAGAAGGCGCTTATTTGAGATTCTTGGAGAAGGAAGATGTTGGCTTAGTCCTAAAAAAATTTCATGACATAATCAACATTAGTCATGGATCCACAAAAGAAACTTCCCATCATATATTGTAGGTAGGATATTACTAGCCAACCCTATTTAAGGACACTTACCAACATGTAAAGGTTCACTACATATGTTAGACAGTGGCCAACAAAGAAAGAAACCCTCCTATGCCACTACAACCTATGTAAAAGGTATGTCAATGGGGCTTATACTTTATCAAAATGATATATCCTCATTTTTTTGTAGGACATAGGTTCATTTTGGTAGCAACTGATTATTACACAAGGTGGTGTGAAGCAATAGCATACAAACAAATCACTACTGCCAAAAATGATCAAATTCTTAGAAGGCCATGTAATGACCTGGTTCGGGATGCCCTTCGCTTCTGGTATGTGACAATGACCCTTCTTTTTCTTTAGTTTAATTTTTACAATGGGAATCCAAGAATAAAGTTGTTTTAAAGTACTCATCTAATTATTATCCACAAGGTAATAGAGTGGTTGAGTCTATGAATAAAAAATTAATAAGTGTCATCAGGAAATTATTAGATAAAAACTCAAAAGATTGGCACTCACACCTTAAGTTTGCATTGTGGGCTGATAGAACTAGGATTAAGAATGAATTAGGGACATCTCACTATCAATTGGTCTACGGTTTGGAACCTATATTCCCCATGAATCTTAGAATACCAACTCTAAAATTCATGGAGAGTTATCTAGAGTTAGATGACAAAGTTCAGGTTAGTTTGCTTAACCTATTAAATTTGGTTGAAAAGAGGAATGCTACCCTCGAGCATGTTTTAAAATATTAGGTTATGGTCAAATGATGGTTTGAAAAAAGAGCTAAAATAAAAGCTTTTAGGATTTCATATATTATCTTGTTATGGGACAAATCTAGAGAGAAGAAAGGAAACCAAAGTTTGACAAAATTTAGGCAGACCCTTACCAAATAGCTAAAAAATCTTAGGGGAAAATACCTTCAGGATTAGTACTATGACTGAGAACTTAGCCCATTGTCTATCAATGGGCAGTTCCCAAAGCACTATTTTGGGTCATGAGAAGGGGGGTTATCCCCCCATGTATATTATTAGGATAGGTTTTGTTGTTTTCTTTTTGTTGTTTATTTGTGGGTTTTCTTTTTCTTGTTTCTGGGTTTGTTCTTGTTCTTTTCTCTTTTCCCTTACTTGTGGGCTCTTGTGAGTGTAAAGGAATTGAGCATCAACCATGGAAGAGATGATCGAGGTATTCCTATTTTCAAATGTTTTCCTTGTTTAAGTTCAAAGTTTACTAATATGTTATTAATCTTGGAAGTCTCAATTTATCTAGTGTATAAGGCCAACCAATCTCAGAATTTAGTTTCTTGGATCTTAACACTTACAAATATTAAAGAATCAAGAATAGAAGTAGAAGCAAAAAATAGTGATCTATGGATTCAAATAAATTAAAAGGTGTTGTATTTCTCAGTGACCACCATGATTCACAACCCAACATTGGGTGACAACCTAGAAATCAAAAAAGAAAATAAAACAAAATGGATTAGTAAAAAGGGGGATTCAAATAACCTTTATTAGGGCTATGGATGCTTGGCTGGCAATAGATCTTTCCCAAGTCACACCAACTATTGTTAAAAAAGAGAGAGAAAAAACTACAATAAAACAAATGGGAGAAAGGAAAGATCAAATAAATTGTCTTGATTTGTTGGTCATTATATTTTATGGATACTATCTTTGTGAAGGAATACATCATACGCATACACTTTGAGATTCATCAAAATTATGGTGAAGGGTGAATTGGTCAAATACGTGGAGACCTGTTGTCTCTTTTGGTTAATATTAGGTTTGTGATATCTTTGGGTTTAAGACTATTTGAAAATATTTGAGGATAGAAATCATTTTCAAGAATTTCATTCGTTGGTTTCTATTTGTTGTGCCTTCACACTCACGCCCCTTTTTGCTCTTAGCAAAATGGGGACCCCCATTTTTTTTTTGTGTGTCCTTGTTTCCCTTCATTTTTTTTCCTTTTCTTTCCTCCTTTCCCCTTGTTCTTTCCTTTGTTTTTTGTTTCTTTTCTTTTAGGGTTTAGACGTCAGGATTCCAAGGAAGGGTATACCTTCCTTGCCAATCTGAACCCTTGACCCTTCCTCCTTTTAGTCATCGATGTTTGTTTGTTCCTTCTTTTTTTAGACTTTTTGAGTTAGATTTCTCTCTTTTGGCATGCTTCAGCTTGCAAGATATGGTGATGACACCTCATTTGATGTGCATGTCACATCACGTCTTATCATTCGAACATACGGGTATCTGAATTTAATAAAAAGCCATCAAAATAAAATGCAACCTACATGTGATCAATGTGCCATTAATGTGAAGGATTGTGTGGGTATTAGGTTAAGATTTTCTCATTTTGTGATCATCCCCTTAAAAAAATTGCATTTTGTGAAGCTTTGCAACTTTTCTCGTTAGACGAAATCACCATTGTTGTTACTTGTTTGCTCATGCTTCCATGTTTGTGGTGTGTGGAGGTCATCAAACTGGTTTAGGTTCATAGTATTCACTATTTTCTCACCCTGTGTTTTCATTTTTTCATGCATTCATTGGCTTTTCCATTTGCTTGGGTCCCATTCTCCCCCATCCTTTCTTTTGCATGTTATCAAGTTGGTAAATTCAAGTCGTTTCTTTTGTGATTTCTTGGTTTGATTGCTTGTTTAGTGTGTGTGAGTAAGTTTGGGTTTTGTTTGCTTTGCTTTCTTCATTTCCCTTTTCTTGATTTTATTTTTTCATTTTCTCGGTTTGATTTTGGGCATTCTTGTATGCATTTTTTTGTTTTTGTCTCTCCCTTTTCATTCTTTCCCTTTTTGGGTTTTGTTGACCCGTTGAATTGATTATCTTTTTGGTGCACCTTTCAATGTTTGTGAAATCATCAAGGGACACCAAACCTTTGGTTTCTCGAGGGTTGCATCCCTTTGTTCCTTTGAGTGATTCAAACTAATAAACTTTGGGCATCATATGTCACGAGTTTCCCTTACTTAAGGTGTGAAAAAATATGAAGGATGCAAGGTGAAACTTTGATTTCTAACCCTCGACCCTGCCTTGGTAACTCAATAAAACTATTATAGATTTCAAGCTTCATCTATCAGAGATGTCTCTTACCAATTTCTTATAGAGGTGAAAGAGGTAAAGGGTATCTCTAATCTCTGATTGTCGATGATGTACCCCAATACCTAACCAAAGTTGGTTTGCTTTTAAAAATGTATTTCAGACCTTAGGCATTTAACTTTCCTAGGTTTCTACTTGATTCATGCCTCAACATTTCAAAATTTGAAACATATTTCACACTTCATATGTTGCGAGTTTCCCTTACACCATATCTAAAAAAAATCTGGGAGAGGTAAGGAGAAACTTTGACATCTGACCCTCGATCCCTTCTTTATGATTTGGTGAAAACTGGATCACGACTTACAAGTTTCGAACATCAAAGATGTCCCTTTCCACTTTCTTATAGAGGTGAAAGAGGTAATGGGTAACCCCAATCCCCAACCCTTGATAAACTATAAAACACTTAGCAAAATCTTTAATTCGTAAAGATGACCTTTTCGAAACTTGACCATCGGGCATACCATTTATACGTTCCTTATTGAGGTAGGAGGTATGATGGAACTTTGATTATTGACATCCGCAAACAAGAGTGTTTACCTTCATCTTGTGTTGATAAGAGTGTCTTCATTGAATTTATTTTACAACTGCACGTTGAGGTTTAAGGGAATGAGAATCAGATTGTCAGATTGCAAACTTGGTAGAAAGAGGTAAAGTGGAACTCTGAATTCCAATCCTCAAAGCCCTTTTGGGCTTTTCAGATCGAGCATACTTCTTAGATTTTAATCAAATATCAAAAGGAGTAAAGTGTAATAATGAATTCCAAACTCTGAAGATTGGTTTCAGGTTTGAAGATTGTTTTCGGACTTTGCAAATTGAGGATACCTCTTAAGCAATGATGATATCCACAATGTAAGGGGTAAAGGAGATCTTCGATCCCCGATATCTGAATTGAATATAGCTATAACCTTAAGGTATTCGTAGGGTAAAGTAAAGGTTATCGAGGATCCTTGATCGCTGATGCCTAAAAAAGGTTAATAAAGGAAATTAAACTCTTAAGTGTAAGTGCTAACAATAAGAGGTAAGGGGTAATCTTGAAGGTCGATTCCTGAAACTTTGTGTGACTTATTTCTTGATAAGTTATAAATCTAAAATGAAAAATGGATATTGTGTAACATGGCTTGTCTTGCAGGGTTTTTCTTTTTGGTATATAAAATGTTAATATATGGTACTAGTACTTTTAGGAGATATGCCTCCCAAAGACTCGAAAGAAATGAAGTACCAGTACAAAGGATACTATTTTCCTTCTAAAATTTTCTCTCCATATAATGAGATTGGTGATACAGATCTGGGCCATGTTGACATGGAGGATTTTAAATGAAGGACAATGATAGTGGGGTCAGGACTTCAATGGCTATAGCCCTTTCAAAATCAAGATTGGTGGAGGCTGGTGCTTTTTCAGTCATAGCTCAATCCCTAGAGTTGGTCTTGACTTGTGACCTTCACTACAACCACAAATCTTGGAAAGTCAAGGGAGGAAATGGGGAAATTATGCTTGATGTGAGCCTGGAGTATATAGAGAAAATCTTAAGAATTCTTGCCCATGTTGAATATGAGGTAGTAGACATGAAGAAAGTAGTTGATTATTTTGATGAGTATCCAACTGACAATTTGAATTATGTAAATAGTAATCTATTGGAGAAACCAAGGAAGGTGGTTGCCAAATTGGCTAAGGTGTAGCATAGAAGTGAATACAAGGAAGATGCTAAAGATCTAGTGGTGCTATTGAGTCAGGTATTCGGATACCAAAATGCAAAGAATTTTTACCCATGGATGGTCAGATTCATTAAGATCATCAATTCTTCAAACAAGAAGAAAATTAGCAGGGCTTCTCTTATTAGTGATACCATCCATGAGCAGTTGAGTACTATTCTAACAACTCATAAGTTTTACATGACATCCTATCTTGTCTATTTTTTGGTTTCCCAAGTCTCATTCCTAGGACTCACTGAGGTTGGCTCCTTTGAGCTTGGAGAGGTGACAATATATCAACATTATCCCTAGTTGGAAATGGAAGCAAGTTTTTGTAACTTTGGTATTGTGAATGACAATTTTATTTATGTTGTGATTAGAGGCTTGGAAGGAGACTTCTTCAGAAGAATCTCTAACGAACCCATTGAAGTAATCAAGGAAATTGGGTACTGGCTCATCCAGTTTAAAACTTTCACTTATATTAGGGTGGTTGGCTTCCAAAAAATGCCATACAAGCTCCCTCAATAACCATCAAACAAATTGATTTTGCTGGAAGTCTACAAACAACTTATAGAGGTGAAAATTTTTATTATTGGGAAGCACAAGTATGGGTACGACTTTCCTATCAAGGTATGAGTTTATTCTTGTTCCAACACCTAGAATGCCAAGAATGTAGAGATTAAAATGGAAAGGTACAACTTTTCTTTGTACAATTATTCCTGGGGAAGATTTGACCCCATTGGAAATATCAAAAAAGTAATGGGTGCATACTTCAATCATGATCCGAAGCTCGAAGATCACTAGGCCAATTGTGAGGAGGATTTTGAAGTAAGAAGAAAGGAATATTGTTGATTGACAGTGTTCTTGATGAGACATTGCACAAACCTCTGAATCCCAAGGGAGAAAAAATAAGATTGAAAAGTCCTTGACCCTACTTACTTAGGTCAAGGGGTATCAAATCAACCCATTTACAATGTTGATTGCTCATTATTGGAGAATGATAACATAAAAGATAGAACATAGGGTGTGGTGGACTACTCTCTTTGATGGTACAAAAGGACTTTCCCTATGACAAGATTGACAAAACCTGCTAAAGGACTTGAGAAGGAGAATAAAGGAGAGAGCACAATAGAAGAACCCACCAAGGGGCACGACCCATGCAGTGTTGCATAGAAACCATCCGCTAGGACTATTACTTATAAGGAAAAGGAAAAGGCATAACCTGCAAAAGAAGCATGAAAGAAAAGAAAAGAAAAGAGAGGAGCCTGATAAACATTTTTTCTAGTGAAGGTGAACAAGAACCTGTAGATGATAGTGGCCTTATTCGAAAGAAGAGGACCAAGGAAGCCATCAAAGCAAGGGCAGACCAAAGGGATGTTGAATAAACATACTCTTCAACTTCCCCACATAAGCCACCACTGTCAACCCCTCCATAATCACCCAAGGAGAAAATTCCAACTCCACCTTCTCAACCACCACTATCTACTCCTCCTCCTTCAAAAGATGATCTTCCACAGGGAGAGGAAATCCCTATTGAAACAATAATATAAGGAGAAATATGAAGAAGATATTTCAAGAGAAGAGTAGAGGTATAAAGAGAAGGAGGATGTGTTTCTTGAGGATGTTCAACTTGATGTAAATGTTGAAGAAGTATTGGCAAAAGATGTCAATAAAGAAGAAGTAAATAAAGAGTGGGCTCACACAAAAGAGCATAATGCTCAAGAGAGTGTGCTTAGTGACCAAGACAAGGAACAAGAAAAGAATATTTCCAAGGGGTTGTCTGACATTGAAGAAGAATGGAAAAAAGAAAAGCCTCGTGAAGAAGAAAGTGTTGCCTAAGAGCCCAACCAAAAGGGCCATGAAGACATAATGGAGAAGGCACATGAAATTGAGGTCACCTCTTCTCCTCAAAGAGAGACAACTGCAACCATACTTGTATGGTTGAAACAAATTATTCATAAAAGGAAGATGAAATATGTAGAAACTTTTGAGCAGAAATTGATCATATTGTCAAGGGTCTTCCAGTCTCTTGGAAGAAAAAGAAACAAGGCTCAAAGGATTTCTATAATTTCTATAGATGATCATGACAATTGAGTAGCTAAAATAGTTATCCCTTTAGTCGATAAAATGGAATTTGAAATGATGGTCACTGACTACCAAATCTACCAAGTGGATTTGGGTGTATAAACAAGAAAAGGTGAGCAACAATCCCTACAAATGTCCATTTCTATAATTTTGAAAAGAATGTAGGAGGATAAAAATACAAAAGAAGAGTTAAAGGCCCAAGTTGCACAACTAACTGCTTGTATAAATAATCTCATCGGGCCAGTAGATGTTGAAGAGCCTAGCTATGCACTCTAGGTTGCTTTGAAAGGTGAAGTCTAAAATTTTGATCCAGATGGGTGGATCCCAACAGTTCAACAATGGAAATAAAATTTCTTAGAATTGGTTGATATATTTTTGAGGTAGTTGGTTAAATCATACCATTCAATCAGTGACAAAGATAGTAATGTTCAACAAATTACATTGAGCATCAATGAAGAGTTGTTGTTATGGGAGGAATACATTCCAATCATCCATCAAATAAATGAAACTAAGGAAGATGAACTACTCGAGGCTGTTATAATTGAAGAGGGAGAACAAGAGTTGATCCCAGTCTAGGTGAGAGCCACAAAATTTCATGTAGAAATTTTGAATAAGTGTAAGAGTAGATTAAATAATGATAGGATTCAGGTAGAAAAGCTAGTGAGTGATATTTTCTAAACTATAAAAGACCTAGGATGTATGCTTTGGGATAACCTTGTATTAGTAAGAGAGCCCATGAAGATGATTGAAGAGTTACAAAATTTAATGCAGGGGTAGGTCACATAAGAGGGTATTGACAAGATGGTGAGAAAAAAGGTAAAGCTTCAAGCCCTTAAGGAATAAATGGAATCTTTTACTAGATTATAGCAACAGATGGAAAATATCACATTTGAACAAAAAAGCAGAATCCAATTTCATAAGGGGCCATTGATGGATAAAATGAATGAAATAGTGCCAACATGGTCCAAAAAATTTACAAAATGATTGGAGATAGGATGAGGACTGTTGTTGTTTCATGTTCAAATGTTTTTTGTATTTAATGTTACCAAGGATATGTTACCCCCATATCTATGCCCAAATAAAATATGTCAAGTTGGCACAAAAATTGTGATTCCTAGTGATGATAACAATAACGCCAAGATGTAAAGAGGAAAAGGGTGTTGTAATTTTGGAGCTAACATTTAGTGTTAGTTAGGTTTCAATTTATTTCATTTAGCTATTTTTGTTTTCCTAAGTTTTAGCAAGTAAATTGAACTACAACCAGGGCAACCAGTTATGCTTTATTTTAATTTTTAGTTTAATTTTAGTTAAAGACTCAAGTGTTGGAGTTAGTTTTAGTTACTTTTTTATTAAGATTCACAATTATGGGAACCTATTTTCCTATATATTTTTAATTCTGGGTCATTACAATGGATCCAATTCTTAAGTAATTTTTGCAACAAAAACAATACAATCTCGGTGTGGAGTTTACCTACTAATTTTTGTGCAAAGACTTTATTTATTCATTTAAGGGTTAATGCCTATGTTGCATGCATTTGAATTTGGCACAATGGTGATGGTATGATAATTTTATTTTAATCAAAATTGTCAAAGCAATGAGATTTTTTAGTAACCGTGGAATTAAGTAAGGTTTCTTTCTAGATATGTGCATGTTTGATGGCGTTATGGTTGCATGATATGAAAATATTATGAGTTTTATATTTCATTTGAAGATTGCAATAGTATTGAAGGTGAATGTGTGAAATGCTATTTACATTAATAGTTGTTTGGAAATCTTGTTTAAATGTACAAAAGTGATTGATGAAATGTTTCTTGTTGTTTTCCAATTAAATAGATTTACATGATTTCTTGTTACCCTATGTCTTTTTTCACTTTATTTCATAAATGGTTTCCAAATTATTTTGAAAGAGCAAAAAATTGATATAAATCTGTTGTATTACTGAAATGCAATTTGTTGTTTTGAATTATTAATATCATCTTTTTATAGTTGCACGTGATTTTCTAGTTATCTAAATTCTAGATCCCCTCATTAAACTAAATTGATCTCACCAATGTGCTACCCACGTAGTCACGACCTGATAGAAAGGAACATTGGAGTAGTTCTTACTACTTTTCAAGAGAGGCAATAACCCTTATTTCTTGGGACGTTGTGTGTGACCAAAATCAACCTCAATAGGCTCAAAATTGTGATCAAGTCTCGAAGGAATGTTTTTAGGCCTTACATGCTTGACATTCCTCTCCATCCATCAATTGAATTCATGAAGGAAATAAAATTTTGCAAGATCTTTATGATATCCTTTAGACCTTTATCTAACACTATAAGCAAGTATTTATGGATCACTATTATACATTATGACAAACAATTGCCTTGGAAACAATTCCTCAATGTGATACCTTGACAAGTTACTAATTCCTAGAATTATGTGTGAAAAAATTCTCACCTTAGAGGTGTAGAGGAGAGGGACCAACCACACTAGGGCTTTAGGTCATAGAGAGCCAAGAGTTGAAGGCTACCCTAATCTACCTCAATCATGTAGGTGTTTTATGCTAGGGATAGAGAATGAAGAGCACTCTCAATGCTTCTACCAATCTTCTAATCCAGGAGTTTTGGTGGGGCTAAGTGTGCAGGTTTCTGGAATCCAAAGTATACCTCAGACAACTCTCTGCCAAAGGATAGTAGCACAGATTAGGGATGACAGCATGGCGCATTGGCGTCTCGTAGGTACATTGGCATCCGTACAGATAGAAAATGCAAAAGGATAGTGAAGAGTATGAGAATCCTATTGAAAACTTAGTGAATGAAGTTTAAAGGGATGACTAAGATAAATAAATAACAAAATGACTAAAGTAATAAGAAGGGTGATATATAAATGATAAGAGTAAGAAAGGAGAGAATACAATTCACGAAGAGTCTAGTTTTCCAGTAAGCTCCACACGAATGTGTACCTACACACAATAAAGAGGGGAAAAATGTTGGGGCTATTTCAGGGCTTGCCATAGTCAAACCCCCATTTTGGTGTTTCCACCTCCACGAACAACTAGATAGATAGAGAGATAGAAAGTATGTTGGAAAGTAAAATACCGAATGCTATGAGAAAAACTATGTTACTCAAATCCAACAATAAAGTAATAGTAAGGAAGCAATGCCACCCTTGACCAAAGGCACTTAAGGCCAATGAGAGAGGAATGCAAGTCAACAACTGTGGAAAAGTTGACGTGGCCGCAACAACATTGAAAGCAGTCTCGCAAGACACCAAGTTGCAACTTTTGTGGTAGATGTGAAGAATGTTGCGATGTTAGAATCATGAAGCCAGTAGTGTAGCAAGTAGCTTGAAGTTGCAAGAGTATGAGGAAAAATGTGAAGTGAGAGCAAATGAATGTTCGGTAAAGTAGATTGAAAGAGTTTAGAAATGTATACCTAAATCGTCAAGGAAGTAGACCGCAATTTGGCATGCTCAAAAGCGCATGGAAGGAAAATGGATCCACAGGTACTCTCTCCTAAGGAGGATTGAACATAGTGCACTGAAGGCCCATAGACCAATGATGGAAAAATCCCGCAGGATGCAAGCACTTCGCAGGTCCTTGGACCTAGAAAGAAGGTGCCCCTAGGTGCTCTCTCCTGAAGGAATCCCAATGTGAGGAGAGTCCGCAGAGTCAGATTAGAAAGCAACTTCATAGGCGCACTTGCAAAGCAACATGTTAATCCACAGACAAAACATGTTAGAAAACAAAAAGCCACATAGGCAAGCAAGTAGATAGTCATGTAGACACTCAAAAATTGAAGAAAGAGCTTTCAAAGGGGTCCCTTGGTAACCCTTCAAAAGAAGAGGGGTCCACTTAAGGGACGCATTGTTTGAAAGAGATAAGAGTATTTTTTGCAAATCAATTCAACATCAAGGAATCCTTTTGAAATATTTAACTTCATGAAGTAATTTGAAAGTAGAAATGCTCCCTTGCAAGGGGAAAGTCAAGAATTCTCTCATAGGAAAAGGTAATCCCTCCTCAAAGGAAAGTGTTTTTCAAATTCTTTCTTTACGAACCCGTGATGAAGGAAAAGTATTTCACTAGGGGTCCTTATTGAGGAATGCAATTTTTGAAAAAATGTTTTGAAAATATTTTCAAGAAAAGATTTGTTGGCTGCTAAATACATTTTAGAAAAATCAAAGTAGTGTGAGAGCCCCCCCTTAGGATGGTGCATGTCAAAAACAAAGACATGTAACATCCCAAGGAGAGAAAAACAAGAATGAAAAAAAGGTGATGTTGTGGCTTGCAGAACATAGTGAGATGTAACCATAGTAATGTTGTTGCACACATGAGGGACAACACGTGAGCACCACAACATCATGATATAAGAAAAGAAGAGAGAAATATGCAAGGAAATACAATAGCATAATGAACAAGAGACTGGGGTGATCTGATATTTTGAGGTCAGAACTACTCATAAATGTAGATAAATAGATATAATAGTATATAAATGAATTTTCATCAACCCCCTACTATATCAAACCATGTGAAGAAGGAACGCGAAGACAAAATAAAAATAAAAAATTGGGTCAACATGGAAGGGAAGCATAAATTCCCTCGACACTTTACATCGTCCCCAATTTCTAAAAATCAATACACAACAGAGGAAGAATGATGTGACAAATAGAGGAATTTTTATGACACAAAAGACACTCCTATATCCAAGCACCTACGAGGGTGACAAGGGTCATCCAAGAACACATAATGCAAGCATGAGGGAACACAATACACACACACACAATCTAAACTAAAGATAAAGAAGAGGCGCCCCCTAGTCTTCATCAACCAAGAGGTCATCATTCTCCTAGTCTAGATCATCATAAGGGGAAGGTGAATGATCCTACAAAGGTAGAATATCAAGGGGGGAACCCTTTGACCCTCCCGCAACAAGATCCAAGGAAGAAGGACCCTCAAGGTCTTCTCCACTCAATTCTTGTGGGGTGAATGCCAATAATTTCACAAAGATCGCTCATAGAGTTGCGGCCTCTTCCATAGAATTAAACATGCACTTCACATGAGTGCCATGTATTAACTCAATGGGAAAGGAAGGAAGCACTCGAGATCCATTGCTAGGCTCACCGAATGACTCGAGAGCAGTGACGAACTCTAGGGACGTTAGGTCTTCCTCTGTCACTAGGATGACACAAGCCAATGTAGAACCACCCTCCGAAGAAGGTGAACCTTTCTTCTGACCTCATTGCAAGTGGGGTCATCTCCATTTTTTGCTTCATCAAAGAATGTGAAATCCCCACAGATGAAACAGAGGGCACAAAGGAAGAGGAGAAAACTGCTGCAGACACCAATGAGGTATTTGACATGTCCACAGGTTTCAAGAATGACAAGATGTTTGGAAGGGACATCAGAAGGGGCAACTCAATCGAAGGATCAATAAACACTTTCACCCTCTTTGGGTGAGGATCGATCACACTCACGATGATAGCCAGAAGCAAGACTGAAGCTGAAGGAACTAAAGAAAAGAGGAGAAAAGAGGAGGACACATCAGAAGGTGTTGAAGCAAGAGTTTTTGACTCCTCTTCCTTCTTCTGCAAGGTGGCTTGCTCAGCAACCAAGTCCTTTCTCTAATGCTTGCACTCACACGCAAGGCAGTTTCTACGACTCTGAGAGCTAGAGACCGTAGGACAAGAAGGGATGAAAGACTCTAGTTTGAACATCAAAGTATCCATCATAGCCATTTCTAGTGGAGGGAGGGACTCCTAGTCGGGAATAGGAGGAAGAGATGGAGAGGATGATGGAACAACAGTGGGGGGAGCAGACTCCAACACCTTAGCAAAATGCCTCTTCCCATTCACTACTTGAGAGGTAGGATTAGTGGGAGGGTAGGGAGGCTGAGACATAGAGGGTGCTCCACAAGGACCTTTCCCCTTACTATATAGAATGGGCTTATGCACCGTGGGTAAGACAGGAAATTCAAACACCAAACGCTTGGGCTTTCACCAAGCGGCACCAGTGGGCTCTCCAGCAAACACCTAGGGGTAGAAGACGATGGCGTTGCAGCAAGGCGAGAGGGAGCGATAGATGGAACAACAAAAGAAGAAGAAAAAGGGCCTTGGTCATGCTTCTCTTCTTCCCTTTTTTGAGCCAAGGTGGCCTCATTGTCTTCCTTGAGACAAGCTCTATACAAAATGGCATGGGGAGAAGGAGGGTATCTCACCTTAGGCATTATGCCCCCACTCTTATAATTTACATAAGTTTAGTACAAGAGGTTTGTCCTAGGAGGAAGCAAACCAACATGGGTAGGCTAGAAGTGATCCAATGAGTAGCCCCCATGCTCAATCGACGGTTTGTAACTGGTGTCATGGACTACATGCACTGAACCCTCATGGGAAAACTTTAAACATTTATGGACTACTGAGGGAACTGCATTCATAGCATCTAACCAGTGGATGTCTAGTTTTACCTTGAATAGTTCAGACCCTGGGATGATGTCAAAGAGTGCATTTACAAATCTAGGCCTAACTAGGAAAAACAAGGTGATGTAGCAAATGGGAAGAACAAAAATCCCATCGTGTGTATGAATAGTGCTCCTAGATTCGCCATTACCATCCTTCAGTAATAAATTAATTAGCATAATCTCCTTAGTAATAAAATTCACCCGACATGTAAGGTCAACAAGAACACTCATTATGGTGTTTCCATTGATACGTTTAGGGATGTATAAGGGAGATGGTTCTCTGTTATAATTCATTGAAAAATCTTGTGAGGTGAATGTTATGGCAGTAGATCCACTCGCAGGTTGTGCAGATGGGATGGGTAGATGTAAAAAGGAGGCTAGTTCTATGTACACAAAACTTTCACAAGAGCCCCCAAGGGTTTCATAATTATATGGTGACCCACAAGGTTTCATTCTATAGCACTACGGAACCGTCCAGCTATGCCACTAAGGATCGTAGGTTGGGTTTCAAGGCTAGGTGCCTTGCAACACTCACACCAACAACACTCCTAGGATACGGGGAAAGGATCTTTCAACACTTCCAAACGGAACCAAATTGGTTCACGTCGGGTTCACCAAAATGTAGAGGGGGACCAACCACACCAAGGCTCCAGGTCACAAAGAGCCAAGAGTTGAAGGCTTCCCTAATCTACCTCACTCGTACAAAATTTTTATGCTAGGAATAGAGAATGAAGAGCACTCTCAGTACTTCTACCAATTTTCTAATCCAAAAGTTTTGGTGGGGCTAAGCAAGCATGTTTCTGGAATCCAAATTGTACCTCAAATAGCTCTCTACCAGAGGACAGCAGTGCAAATCAAGGATGACAACATGATTCACCGGTGTCTCACAGGTGTGCTAGCGTTCGTATGAACAAAAAGTGCAAAAGGACAGTAAAGAGTATGATAAGCCTACTGACAACTTAGTGAATGAAGTTTAAAGTGATGATTGAGATAAATAAATAACAGAATGACTAAAGTAATAAGAAGGGTGATATATAAATGATAAGAGTAAAAAAGGAGAGAATGCAACTCACGGAGAGTCCAGTTCACTAGTAAGCTCCGCACGAACGTGTACCTACACATAATAAAGAGGGGAAAAATGTTGGGGCTATTTTGGGGTTTGTTGCAGTCAAACCCTTGTATTGGTGTTTCCACCTCCACAGATGGACAGATAGATAGAGATATAGAAATATGATAAAGAAAGTATATTGGAAAGTAAAATATCGAACGCTACGAGAAACACTATGCTACTTGTTACTAATTTTTTGATTACCGCATAAATTAGTGAAGTTTCAAGGGGAAATTGTTTGCTGGGGTAATAAATTTTGATGTTCAGACATCCAATGAACCTTTGTTTTCAGAATGAAAGAGTTTTTTAGGATTGATTTATCAGAATCATTTAAATAGTTTGACTAAAACTGTTGAACAATTCGGACAAAGAAACAAACAGTTCATTTAGAAAGCAAGCATTCAGAGGAGTAAAGTAAACAAAAAATATTTTCTGCAATGTTTGTCATTGCTGATTATCAGAAAAAAATTGCAATTCTAGAGCAAGTGTGTAGAAAATATCATTCATTTTTTATTACAAAACATGTGCTTAGAACAGATTCATTTTAAGTTATTTCAGATTATGTGAATGAGAACAAGTTCAAATGGAGACACAAGCCATTACATACTTTGAAATAACTGATTTATTAAGAGCAATGTTTCTGTAACCCCACACAAGCTATGGGTATGACTAAATTGATTTAATTCAATAGTGAATATAAATCATACAATAGAAGATCAACTAAAATAAGGAAAACACATAAGAGGAGGTCATGTCTGTCATTTCCTTAAGGGATGGTGTAGGGTTGACTCATCACTCTCCAACTTGATCTTCAATGTTTCCACTTGCTCTAGAGTTCTAGATATACCTGCAGTTGTTTGAAATATTTTGTTAGAGCTCAGGGCATGAAATCCAATTACATGCTTGATCAACGAACATATAATTTATAGACATTATCAAATCAAATCAACTTAATCATTATCTGAGGGAGATCACAAGCGCCGGGTCAAATCATCAAAATCATCAATTCACTATTTTTTCTAACTTGCTTGCTTCATGTGTAGATACATGAAAAGTAATGTTACTATTCTATTTCATCTGTTTACAACATGAGTGGTGGAAAATGTGGCTCCCGCAAGGGTTGAGCCTAGATCATAATAATGGCATAAGCAATATGAAGAAAAGGAAATCAAAGTTATCTATGCAAGTTTTCAAAATTAGTGAATAGACATACATATTAAATTCACAAAGCATTTCTTCAAGGAGCAGCTACAAAAGCTAAATGGAACATTGGTATTCAAAGACAAAATGCTTAAATGATAATAATAACAGATAAGGTGATGCAATGATATTATGGGACAACATGCAGCAACAAGTGTAATTAGGGATTGTCATAAGTTTCATGATGGTTAAGGCAATCTCATCAACAAGATATTTCAAATAGCTATGCAATGTAAAGGGAAAACATGGTGAAGCTGGTGGATACCATAGCAATCTTTGTTCAATAAGAAAAAAAAAGATATACCATGATTAGGAAGTGCTTGAAAGAGAATTAAAGCAATCACTACATTCAAGAGTTGCTCTATATTTAGTGCACTCTTGAAGATTTTGAACTATCCTTTCAGTATTTCTAGTATGAAAATAGTCACAAGAAAAGCCATATCTCACTGCTGGGAAAAGATAGAAATTATAAAATGGTTTAGTTTTCAGCATAAGGTAGTAATCTCTGAGGGAGGACAGATCAAGTGAAAGGTATACAGTTATTTTTTAAATAGCAAGTGAAATAAAAGGAATAAAGCGGAATACTTCACTTGAACACATAAATTTTACCATCATAAGTTCATTTCAAGTGAACAGTGCATTATAGTGTCAGTGTTTTCAAATAAAGGAGATTCATGCAACCTCTAATGGAGTTGTCTAGAAAGTGGCACATATAATGATTTAAAGTTTCATAAAACAAGGGAAAAGAGCATGATTTTCAATGATTCAATGAATATTTTTGAAAAAAAAATCAAGTATAGTGCAAGCTACAGGAAATATAGTATATAGTGGAAATGAGAGGAAATGGAGTTTCTCATAGGTAGTATGGAGGTTATTTCTTTTTTCAAGAAGTTTAAATACAAAGAGCACAAAGATGAAGTTTCATTATGGTGGCCTTTATATGGCAGAATACATAGAGAATTCTTTTAGTTAAAAGCAGATTTACACTCTCTTGGAGCTCGAATAGAGCATTTTTGCAGAAATCTAGAATAGGATTTAATGATAGAAAACTTACCTTCTTTGTTTCTATAGAGAGATACATGAAAAGTCGTGGGATTTCATTCATCGTTTCCTTCTCAATAGCTAAACTCCAGTATAATCATGGCGTCCAAGTCAAGAAAACACAATGAAAAGTCAACATAATCAAGTGTGCACAAAAATACAGTCAAAAGAGCACAGAGGCTGCGGCCTGAGAGCCTAGAAAAGCTTTTAAGTTGCAGAAATTTATAGATTTAAAGCAAAAATCAGATTTACCTTAAGATTTTTTCTTGAAATCTTTCTTCAAAACCTTCACAATGGTGTGGAAAGCAAAGATTTCCAATACAAAAGCTCAGCTAGGGTTCCTCATTGCGGCACTTCTCAAGAAGTTTCCTTGAGTGGAAAAATGAAATAAGGTAAAATGAATGTTTTACATTCATTTAGGGTTTGATAACCCTAGAAAGTCGATGGAGGAGAGGCATTTCCTTAAGTTTAAGTCTTTATTAAAAACTTTATTTACTTATGTTGGGTCGTGGCATATCTCTATGCCTTATGTTTTATTTTTGAATGGTTTTTAAATATCTCATAAGACTTAATCAATATAAGTCTTTTTATGTTTGGTTAAGACTCTTCTTATTTTGCATTTGAAATTCAAATGTATAGCTTTATTTGAGTGATAAATTATAAATCACTTCAAAATAAATGTTATTATTGAAATGCAAAATTAAATGCCTTTGGTGATCTTTATTTTTTGTATTTATTCCAAATTTGTAAAATCTTTATTTGAGTGATAAATTATAAATCACTTTAAATAAAGGATAGTTGAAATACAAAAAAATAGAGATATCATAAGGTGCTTGAGAGATATTCAAAAAAGAGTTTTAAATGAGCTTTAAAAGCTTTTGCTTAAATCTTGGAGATGATTGGAGAAATCAATGCCAACATGTGGAGTAAAATTGGGGATTTTGAAGCACTTGATTGAGGGTTCTACTTCAGTTAAGGATTCCAATTGATGGAGCTTCAGTCAAGGAGCAATTTGAGGCACAAAACACCTTGTTTCATTTAGTTACAACCCTATTTTGGAGGGGTTTTTAGTTGCATACGACCCATGAGGTTGCTTTGAGTTTCACAACCCTTTATACATGTTTTGAAGAGTTGCTTTCAGTTACATGCCTAATTTGAGGGAGAGGAAGGACAACACATCATTCTTGGAGCCAGAATTCAAAATTTGAATTCTTGGAGTCTTTTCTATAAGTCTTCTTTTCTCTCATTTATTTTCGGAGTTTGGACTTTGGTGGCTATTGTGGTAGATTGTTCATGCTTTGTAACTCATTTCTTATGAGTACTACAGATTTGTAATGCAATTGTCTCCTATTTTTCAATAAAAAGCTTATTTCCTTCTCCATTATTCTTTGTTCTTTGGTATTGATTGTGAGTTATATGATAGAATATTGTGTCATCCTTTATTTTCATTAGATTCCTTCAATGCTGAATGTAAAGAATAGTATGTCATAGTGTAGGCCTGTGTAAGTGTTTTCATTCTCTTGGATAAAAAAATTGTGAAAACATTACTGTTTTCATTTTTTGAACATCAGAAAATTCAAAGCCTTTCATAAGAATTATTTTTGCAGGCATGAATAACAGAGTTGTGAGATTGTATAGCTTTATTTGTTGAGTCATCTTGTGATTTTTTAGAACTAGATTCAAATCATTTATCAGTTGGTGAATCACCTAGTAATCCATTTTTTTTTAGTTTATGCATTATCCTTCTTACCTTTTCCACTATTAAAAGTATGTATTTACAAGAAATATCCAAAGGGAACTAGCCCATAACCTGATGGTCTACCCTCATTATAGGATACCCACAGCCTGAGAGTAGTCCAATGTTGCATGGGATTAAGAAGTTTTTCAACTTGTCTTCAGGTGCAAATCCTTGTGTTAACACTACTCAAATCCAACAACAAAGTA
>VDFB02075321.1:64331883-64490147 GCA_007258455.2 Sequoia sempervirens | reverse complement strand
GGAGGTAAATGGAGACTTTGTACTGATTCTAGAGCAATAAATAGAATCACAATTAGGTATAGATTTCCAATACCTAGGATTGAAGATTTATTGGATTGCCTTGGAGGTGCAAAATTTTACACTAAGCTAGATCTTAAGAGCGGGTATCACCAAATCAGAATTAAGGAGAGTGATGAATGGAAGACAGCTTTTAAGACAAACGATGGTTTATATGAGTGGAAAGTGATGCCATCTGGCCTCTCGAATGCCCCTAGCACGTTCATGAGACTAATGAATGAGGTGCTTAAAGATTTCATAGGGATTTTTGTGGTAATCTACTTGGATGACATACTGATTTTCAGTAAGACAGCAGAAGAACATTTGAAGCATGTAGAGATGGTGCTCAAAAGGTTGCAAGAAGAACAGTTGGCAATCAACCTTGAGAAGTGTGAGTTCTTCAAACAAGAGCTTGTGTATCTAGGCTTTGTGGTATCCCAAGGAACGCTGAAGATGGATCCAAGTAAGGTGGAAGCCATCCTAAACTGGCCTACACCAACCACAGCAACTGAGGTAAGAAGTTTTCATGGTTTGGCTCAATTCTATAGGAAGTTTATAAGGAATTTTAGTGGCATATGTGCACCAGTGTTAGATACAATCAAGGGTGGTCAGAAAACAAAGTTTAAGTGGACTTTAGAGGCTGATAAAGGGTTTGAAAAGTTGAAAAAAGAAGTGGCAACACAACCTATCTTGTTATTGCCTAGTTTTGATAAATTGTTTATAGTTGAGTGTGATGCAAGTGGAGTAGCAGTAGGAGGAGTCCTTAGTCAAGAAGGTAGGCCTGTAGCCTTCTTTAGTGAAAAACTTAATGAAGCTAAGCAAAAATACTCCACCTATGATCTGGAACTTTATGCTTTAGTGCAGTCCCTTAGGAAATGGAGGCATTATTTACTGCCCAAAGAGTTTGTGGTTTTCACGGATAACCAGGCACTTAGTTACATCAATACCCAAGAGAAGTTAAGCAATAGACACTTGAAATGGATGGAGTACATTCAAGCCTTCACATTTACCATTAAGCACAAGAAGGGACAGCAAAACAAAGTGGCAGATGCATTAAGCAGGAGGATGTTGAAAGTCCAAGAGATACAGCTGAAAAGCATTGGATTGGAAAGTTTTAAAGATCTCTATGTTGATGATGAAGACTTTTCCGAAGCCTACAAGGTATGTTCAGACTTTGCAAATCATTTTCACAGTCAATATGCTGAGTATACATTGCAAAATGGGTTATTATTCAAGGGCAATCTGTTGTGTGTCCCACGAGGATCAATGAGAGAAAATCTGATCCAAGAAAAACACAATGGCAGTCTTAGTGGGCATTTTGGTATTAACAAAACTTTAGAGCTGGTACAAAGGTTTTATTATTGGCCTAAGTTAGCACGAGATGTCAGAAAGTATGTTGAATAGTGTGTTGTTTGCATGAGAGCAAAAGGGGGAGCTAGCAATGCTGGGTTATATCAGCCTTTGCCTATTCCGAACAGACCATGGGAGTGCGTGAGCATGGATTTTGTGGTGGGTCTTCCCAAGACTAAAATTGGTTTTGACAGTGTTTTTGTAGTTGTGGACAGATTCAGTAAGATGAGCCACTTTATTCCATGTAAGACTACTCACGATGCAAGCTATATTGCCCATCTCTTTTTCAGGGAAGTTGTGAGAATCCATGGATTGCCATTGAGTATTGTTTCTGACAGGGATGTGAAGTTCATGAGCCATTTTTGGAAAACATTGTGGAGCAGATTAGGAACTAATTTGTCATTTGGATCAGCTTACCATCCTCAGACCGATGGTCAAACCGAGGTGGTTAACAGAGTGTTAGGTAACCTATTGAGGTGCTTGACAAAGGAATATGGGTAGACCTGGGATATGGTGATTTCCCAAGCGGAATATGCATACAATGATAGTGTGAACAGAACTACAGGAAAAAGCCCATTTGAAGTTGTGTATGGGATGCATCCAAGAGGAATTTGTGAGCTCAGAGACCTTGGAACAATGGAGAATAGGAGTGGACATGCAGAAGACTTCACTCAAACCATGAAGGAGATTCATGAGCAGGTTAAGAGGACAATCACAGCAGCAACACAAAAGTTGAAGGACAAAGTTGATGAGTCAAGGAGAGATGTGCAGTTTCAAGTGGGTGATTATGTGATGGTTCACCTTAATAAATCCAGATTGCAGAAGGGGATTTCCACCAAGTTGCAAATGAAATGGGTAGGACCATGCAAGGTGATAGCTAAGTATGGAAAGAATGCATACAAGGTGGAACTTCCATCAGATTTGGGCATATCTCTAGTCTTCAACGTTGCTGATTTGATCAGGTACAAGGGTACAGTCAATGATGACTTTCAGAACAGTCAGGAAATCTTTCAGGATATCAGTAATATACCCCTTCCAAGTCAAGAGAAAGCTCAGGCAGAGAAGGTCTTAGAGTCCAGGGTGAAGAAAGCAACAAGGAATAAGGTATACATGGAGCACCTTATCAAGTGGAAGAGCAAACCTGACTCAAAGGCTACATGGGTACAAGAGGATCAATTCAAGAAGCTTGGCATTGACATGAAACTGATACCACCTTCCAGTTCTTCGTCTTTGTGCTGAGAGGGGGAGAATGGTGAAGGAGCACCTACCTTAAAAACAAGCATATTTTGATGTTTTGATTTTAAATCATTTCCTTTTTGTTGTGAAAGGTCCTAATTCCTTTTAGGATGTGTAAGGGGACCTTTTTAGAGCTTATCTAAAATTAAAAATAAATTGGGAAGTCTTTTGTAGGCGTTTCCTAAGTTTTAGGCAAAAATTGGAAAACATAGTGTGTTTTCAAACGCGAATTGTTTTGTCATTTTGGAGCCTGAAACAGAAAAACCTAACTGATTTTTCATGATGTAAAGAAAGCTCTCGAGCTGTTGAGGGGGTTGGAGGCTTTTTGTATTGGCAGTTTTTGTAAAAAGAACAAGAACAACATTTTTTTCTTCCTTCTTTTAATGTGAAAATTGCAAATTTTTGTTTCTGCGTTGGAAATAGCAAACAGCTGAATGGAATAAACATTTTATTTGTTTAAGAGCATGTAAAGCCATGTTTTGAAGTTCTGTCTTGGCATTTTTAGATAGTTTCTCCATCACTTTTTGCTTTTTGTAAGATTTGTGTTTTTCTTTTAGTTCTATTTTGGACTGGTAAATACTAGAATAATGGATTTTTAGGGTTGTTTCTGAACGCACCAGGTAGCATGGACACTGAGGGAACAATGCTAAACTCCATTGTTGTATATATTGTACATATAATAGTCTTTATATTTTTTTGGCAAGTTGGAGGACTGTTTCTAGGTGAGTTTGGAAACCTGGCTAGAAAAGACAGTCAAGAGGAAAAAAACCCAATGTAGCAGGGGTGTGCAATGTTATTATCTAATGCGTATTGTGAGTGTAGACAGGTCTAAGAAGGTGTGGAGTGGTAATAGAAGACTCTCCAATGTTTTTTTGGTCAAAAAAGACAGAATAGACCAAAGAAGAGCATTAAGCAACTCTAGGTTACCCTAGGTTGGATTTTTCCCCTGTACGACAGAAAAAGGCATCAATCTCCAAAGAAGTTGTCAAAGCTTGGAAAAAGAACCAAAGAAACAATAAAAATATTGGCACAATTAGAGAGAATAGAAGAGTTCTAGCCTGTCCTTTGAGTTGAGAGGGCTAAAAGGGTTTGAGGCTTGTAGCCTGCCCAAGAACCAAGAACTCTGTTTTTTAGGAAACCAATGGAGAATGAAAGCTTGGTGATTGTTTAAGCATTGGAAAAGATGACTTTAGAGGTTTTGGAAAGTGCCACACACCCCTATAACAACGTTGGCAGAGTGGAGGAGTGACTGGTCTTTTGAGGAATAAAAGGCTATATAGTGCAAGTGGAAAAAAGAGTACCAAATAACATTTTGTAGCAGCAGATTTGCAATGATAGCAGGGTTGCTAAGGTAAACTAGGGGTGCCTCAACAAAAGAGGACCTATAGGTTGAAGTGTGAATGAATTAGCACCTAAGAGTTCTTAAGACAAATACTCAAGCATTGAGATTGTGTTTTCTCAATCAACCACTAGTTCTATTAGTAGGGTATGAGATGTTATCCCTTATGGATGGATTTTTTAGGGTATAATCATATAATAATTGCAATTGAATACCAACCTAAAATGAATTTTCACATGTCTTTGTGGAACTTATTTCCGGAACATTATGCCCTTTAGACTCAAAAACGCTAGAGCAACATATCAGTGAGCTATGACCACTATTTTTCATGACCTTATACACACTCTTATGGAGGATTATGTTGATGACCTTATTGCTGAATTGCTGACAAGGGCTGATCATTTATAGGTTTTAGAAAAGATATTTAAAAGTCTAGAAGAGTATAAAATGAGACTAAATCCAATGAAATGTGTGTTTGGAGTGAAATCAAGAAAGCTTTTGGGTTACATCATTTCTAGAAGGGGCATTGAAGTGGATCCGGCTAAGGTAAAAGCAATCATAGACATCCCTCCACCAACTAATCTCAATTAGCTAACAACACTACAAGGGAGATTGCAATCCATCAAAAGATTTATAGTATAGTTAGCAGATAAGACAGATCCCTTTCAACATTTACTTAGAAAAGGAATACCCTTTGTATGGATAGGTAAATGCTAGGAAGATTTTCAACTAATTAAGGATTATCTACTCACACCACCAGTCTTAATGCCACCTATTGAGGAATGACCACTAATTCTCTATATTTCAGTAACCCATTCATCACTTAGAGCATTGCTTGCACAAAATCATGATGAAGGTCATGAAAGGGAAGTATACTTTATCAATCAAACTTTGGTAGGTTATGAACTCAACTACAATACCATTGAATGTGATTTTCTTGTGGTAGCATTTGCTACTCAAAAACTAAGGCACTATATGCTAAACCATAAAACAATGTTCATTATGAAGATAGATCCTTTAAGATATCTTCTAAGAAAAGCAACATTAATAGGACGACTGGGCAAATGGGTAATGATATGTAGTGAGTATGACATCTTGTATGTAGAGAGAAAAGCTATCAAGGGATAAGTCATTGCCGATCAGTTGCTTGCTACACCAATACAAGCATATCACCCTTTAGTTGCATATTTTCCTGATGAGTTTATATTCACCATTGACACAAACACATGGAAATTATACTTTTATGGATCCCATACAAATCATGGCTCAGGGGCTGGTATCCTATTTATCACACCATAGGGTGATTCTATCCCTAAGTCATTCAGGATTGCCTTTCCATGTACCAACAACATAGCAGAATATGAGGCTCTTGTGATAGGATTACACATTTTAGTCAAATGGAAGATCAAGAACCTATAGGTTTATGGTGATTATCAACTGGTAATCCAACATGCAAATGATGATTATGAGACTAAGGATGAAAAGCGTGCTCCCTACAAATGCATGGCAGATAGTTTCAAGGAATAATTTGAAAAGGTTGAATTTCATTGAAAATACCTTGTGTTCTAAATAGGGAAATAAACACCATTGCTACTATTGCTTCACCCCTCGACATACCAAGCAACATGCCTAAGTTTGAGTTTTTGGTAGAACAACTTTTGGTGCCTGCCTATGACATTCCAGATTTGGAGATGGTATGTGATATTTTTGGTCTCGATTCCCCATGGTATAAAGATATCTATGACTATCTCCATGTCAAAATCATACCCCTTGACCTTTCTAATAACCAACATAGGAAATTTCTTCACAAGCCATCCAAGTACACCATCATCAGAGACACCCTTTATAGATGTGCCTTAGATAATACCCTACTGAGATGTCTCGATACTAATGAAGCACAAGCAATCTTGCATGGGGTACATGAGGGTATATGTGGATCCAATTCTAGTGGTCCTACCTTAGCTAAAAATGTTATGAGATTGGGTTACTATCTGCCTACCATTGAAAAAGACTCATATGTCTTTGTTAAGAAATGCCATCAATGTTAGGTACACGGAGACTTGATACATGCACCTACATATGAGCTCCATCCCATAACATCACCATGGACCTTTTCCCAATGTGGGATCAACCTCATAGGTAAGATACATCCCACATCACCGAACAGCCATAAGTTCATCATTATCACCACTAATTATTTTATGAAGTGGATTGAAGCTATTCACATGACCTACATGACCGACACACAGATCTCTAAGTTTATCTTGAACTATATCATCTATCGGTATGGTGTTCCTCAATCCATTATCATAGATAATGGATGTTCATTCAAAAAAGAAGAAGTCTGTCATCTTTGTGAAGAGTTCCATATCCAACATCATTTTTTCACCCCATATTACCCACAAGGTAATGATTAAGCAGAGGCATCTAATAAAACTATCATCAAAATCCTCAAAAAGACTGTCAATGATGCTAGTCAAGATTGGAATTTACAGCTTAATCTAGCCTTATGGGCTTATCGAACAAGCATCTGTACTCCCAACATCCCCACTCCATATTCGCTGGTATTTGGATTTGAGGCCATCTTACCTATTGAGGTGAAAATTCCTTCCCTAAGGGTATCTTTGAAAGGGCACATTAACAATGAAGAGTACCAAGTTTCAAGACTACATGAGTTAGAATTCCTAGAAGAATGAAGACAAAAGGAATTAGATCATCTCCAAGCATATTAGAATCATCTTTTTTGTAGCTACAACAGGAAAGTTTTGAATGGAAATTCTGACATTGGTGTCTTGTTCTTAATGGAGAATCCTAAGAATCAAGCTAAAAGAGAGAAACCAAGAAAGTTTGAACCTAACAGGTTAGGACCCTACATTGTCACAAAAGGCTTTGGATCAGGAGCATATCAACTCTCTACTCCTAAAGGAGAACCATTGTTAGCTCCTATAAATAGTCTTCATTTGATGAAGTTCTATGCATAGCTTTTGAGATCCTTGCCTTAATTATCAAAAATACAAAAAAAATACAAAAAATACAAAAAATCGTTACCTAGGTGAAAACCTAGAAAATAGGCATTGGTAACATAAAATAAAATAAAAATAAAAAAATACGAAAATATTAAAGAGAAATAAGTTGTCCAATAGTAAAAACCACCTTGGTGGCACTTTGGATAAGTGCCATGGTGAAAACCTGGCAAACAGGTGCCATGTGTAGTTGACTTTGCTCCTTTGTCTACCATTACTCTAATCTAACTTACCTATACATATCATTTATCCCTATACATGTCGCTTATCCCTATACATATTATCTATCCTTGTACATATCACCTATCATTCTCATCCATCGTTTATACATACCATTCATAATAAATGGTAGTCCTTCCCATAACTTGGAACGATTGACATTAAGTGCATTTCATATCCCCCATCCCATCCTATTCATAATAAATTGGTCTTATAGTCATATTGGTTCTTATATTGGCTATCCAAAGGACATAAAACCATCGAAAATCCAAAAAGATTACAAAATGTCCTGGAAAAATCCAAAAACATCAGAAAACTTCAAAAAGACAAAAAAAATCAAAATAGGT
The DNA here is from genome assembly GCA_007258455.2 of Sequoia sempervirens. Taxonomy (NCBI): domain Eukaryota; kingdom Viridiplantae; phylum Streptophyta; class Pinopsida; order Cupressales; family Cupressaceae; genus Sequoia; species Sequoia sempervirens. The sequence goes on along the minus strand of VDFB02075321.1, from coordinate 64,482,597 downwards.
CAACAATCCAAAAATAGAGTCGGAGTTAGTCACACTTGTAGCAAACTACATTTTCTCTGCGACTGGACATAGGCAAGGCCATTAGCCAATGTTCCCCCAAGGCATTAGGTAAGTCCTCTTTAGGTCTTTTTGTATAAAATTATGATTCAATCCATTTGTCTATAAGACAAGGTCATTGGTCATGTCGAACTATGAGGTATTTGTGTGTATAACATAGGCAAGGCCATCGATCGATGAGCCCTAAAGGCCACACTAGGTCATTCCATTAGGTTTCATCACATGCACTACCACACACATTAGATATCTTCATACAAATAAAGCTTTTTATATTTAGTCTTGTCAGTCAAAGTCTAGTTGAACTATGAGGTCTTTGTGTGTATAACGTAGGCAAGGTTGTCAATCGATGAGCCCCTGAGGCCACACTAGGTCAGTCCTTTAGGGTTCATTGTCACACACAGTCTACTGTTAGCACATCAAATCAAGTCACACATCAATAAGATGAACAAGTAAGCAATCTCATCAAGTCAAATCAAATAAATTTCCAAACCAACAAAAAAACAAATCAACTTATATCTGCTATAGGATGTGTCCTTGAAAACAAATATTAGAAAAATAGTCAACCTAGGTCTTATTCAGGATGAGTCCTTCCTAAATACAAACATTATCAAACAATCAACGTGACCTTGCACAGGTTATCACATCAATGGTGTTAGACTCAATGTCTTATATGATACGTGTCTTTCTAAAACTAGGATTTTTTCATTCCTTATACAAATAGTCACAAACTCAAAACCAAACTCAATGTCTTAAATGGTATGTTTCCTTCCTAAAACTAGGTCTTATCAATCAATCATCTTATCAATAAAAAAAATTCAAACAAACAGATCAAGTTTTGGAAAATATATTATTGGAATTTTTGATTTGTGACTTATTTATCTTATCATGTCATTTGACTTTATGATTGGAATATTGTTACTAGCTTTCTCAATGATGTCCCATGAAGGATTTAGAGAATTAACGATGTATCAAAATTCTATTTTCTTTGACTATTGTTTGTCAACTATCTTTTAACTTTGGATTTTGAGTCATGTTACTAGTTTCCTCAAGTATGTCCCATGAAGGATTTAGAGGAGCGATGACATCTCATGACCCGTCTTTTCTTTGTTTGTTGTTTATGGTTTGTATTGACAAAACGACTAGGGCAATTGTGCCTTTAGTATGAGTTAAGGTAATCCTTGTGTACGACTGTCTGTTGTTAGTAGGTGGATGACCTTGCAATCCTTGATTTAAGTAATATCATGGTTTTTGTCTCCATTTGTATTAGTTACTTCCCAATGATGATAAAGTGCAAAGCCATTTGTGATTCAAAAAAATATCAAAGATTCTTAATACTAACAACCATGACTTTTATTATTCATCTTCTTTTCGCACTAACATTTCTTCTTTCTTGCATTATGATGGAGTCTTGTGATACAAAAAAATATAAAACATCCTGCATATGCATTCATGTTAGAAACATCATGTAAAAAATCATACATATATCTTGCATTTTGAAAACACAAAAATATAGGCATCTATCATTTCTATGAAATCATGGCATAATAGGAATTCATCATAGATTACATAACAAAAGAATTACATGTACATAAAAAGTGTAAATATTATGCATCACATTACATCCATCATCATCAAACATATCGCATCACATGTAGATAGCATTGTATATATAAACATCACATTGCATCTCATAATCATAAATTGCATACATAACATCTAATGATACCATAAGAAATCAATGCATACATCATCATATATAATAAAAACCATATCATAAGCTGCATAAACACATCATACGATAGATATGATCATCCATAACATAGGCATATCATATAGACATAACATGCATAAATAAAAGACTTCATGTAAGCATACATAGAATTGCATATCAGGAGAATCATCATCAAAATCATATATAAATATCGCTCAAAAAGTGTCACATCACAATGTCATAATGTATCAATAAATATGAATCCCACAGGCCATATGATCAAAATACAATGTCCATCAATAAATATCAATACATGTCCCTATCTGTAACTCCCATTGCTACCATGACCAGAATGTGAAGGTGAATGATGGCGGAATCTTGATGACCTGTGTGTGGAAGGAGGTCTATCATATGGTCTAGATCTGTGAGGTCCCTTGAACCCCTCTTTACTCTCTATCCTGTTGTGAGTCCCACTCTAAGATCTGCCACTATGTGCCTGCAAAAAACTAGGAGCCTGTATTGTAGGAGGAACCTCTACCTCATATAAGTCCATGTAATATGAAGCCCTCTCCACAACTCTGACTAACTCCTGTGCAAAAGAATTAGCTGGCCCACTGCAAAGGGCTCTAATCCTTGTAAACCATTGCTAGGTCTCTTGTCTCTGAGCTATTGCTTGGTCTCTATCCATATAGGCCTTGTCACTCTCCATCTGTAGGGCATCCTTCTCTAACATCAATACCCTCATCCTCTCCTCCAAAGATGCTACCTGGGCCCACACATTTGTTGTATCCTAATCAACAGGACCTATGTCATCCTATCGAGGCCTCTCCATCCCATCATACTCAAGCTCCTCCAAAATCCAGTCTCAAAGCTCATGCTCCCGATCATCCATCTCCTCCTCCTCATCATCATCCTCGTAGCTGGAAAGAAAACTAAGAGCATCTATCTTTGCCTCCTCTACATGCTCCTCTAGAATATCCTCCCCTCCTGCATACACCTTGCCACTAACCTCAACATCAACCTCCTCCACACCTGAGCATGGGAACATCCTCTCCCTCCCTCTCCTCCTCATGAATGGGTGATAAATGTGGGCCTCATCCTCTATGACCACATCTCCCCTACCACCACCCCTCTAGCCACATCCTCCTCCATCTCCACCATACCCTCTACCACCTCCACCCCTCTGATCCCTGCCTCTGCCATGTCTACCTCATAGCCCTATCCTGCACCTCTCAATTAGAGCATCCTAGTCTAGATTTGTTAATGGAACTGGCCTGTGAGTGTCCCACCAATGATCATATGCCTCTATCGTACCTAGATTTATTGCTCTGCCTCTCCAACCCCATTGTACTGGCTGTAAAGTATCATTACCAGCCTCTATTGTTGGCACCAGAATCTTATCTCCCTATAGATTAACCTCTTGTGATGATCAGACATACTCTGCTCAACCTCAAGACACATCCTACACCTTGCCAAACTGTCTCACTAACCTATCTAACAAATTCCTCTCAATGATGTGCACATGTGAGACTATTCATCCAATCAGATACTGTGTCTATTGGTAGTATGTTGAATTCCTCTGCTCACTGACCACTATGGGAAATCCATATATGGCCTCCAAAATTAACTAAACCATCGTGTCGATGGCATGTCTATAATATCTTGTATCACCAACGTGATGCTGAGTGTTAGCCCCTGCATAATAGAAGGCATAAGGAAATTCCTATTGAACCTCTACTGTGATAGGTAGACGGAAAATAGCTATGTGTTCCCATGCCCATACCATTAGGAGAGTGGTCCCACAACTCATGGACTATGCCTCTCTATAGGCAATATCATACAACTAGAAATATAACATAGCTAATAAACAGGGGCCCCAAGCATAAACCATCCACCTCTCTAACATCCCTACAAGCATCTCCCCCCATCCTACAAGGAATCCATGACCTCAGTAGTTAGGAAGAACTATACCTCCAATCAATGTACACAATAGATAATCTAATCTCCTATATCTCTATGCCAACACATGCCATCTAATCTCATAGTGGTCTATCCCCAACTATCTAATGTCCTGGTGAGGATAATATCTACACATCTTTGTGAATCCCCTCTTCATATCATACATGACTCTAGTCCCTCTAATAGGTAATCTCATAATCCTATACACATCCTCTAGAGTCACTATAGCCTCACCAATAGGTAGATGAAACAACGACATCTCTGAATGCCACCACTTGCACAACGTAGTCAATAGTTCAAGGTTTGCTTGAATAGTGGGCATGAATGTCACATGATGCAAACCCAAGTGTCATAGAAACTATTTCTTCCCACTCCAAAAACTATCACGGAAGTTGAAAGTCAATGGTATTCACTCTCTAGTATATATAGGATCCAATACAACTTGCAATGGCATTATGCATGCCTCATGTCAGAATCAATATATCCTAGTCCAAAGTTCCAAAAATTATCTACCAGTCAAATGCGTCAGTTTATTTTCAAATGTTTTACAAATTATCACATGTGTCATTTAAATTTGCAAATGTGTCTCAAATTGTTATATGTGTCAATCTAAAATGAAAATGCATTTTAAAATGCAAATGTGTATATATACAATCACGCCTAAATCAATAAACTATCAAAATGCAAATGTGTCTAAAAAATCATATGCATTGTAGAAAACAATATGCGGTATAGTTAAATGCAAATGTGATGCAAAAGAACAAATGTGTTGAAATTAAAAAATGATGTGTATATATTTTGAAAACCCTACGCTAAGCTATAACGTGAAAATACAAATGTGTGATTCTACATACAGATGCTTCAATTATGCACACATATGTGGTTTTCTAAAAAATGTGACGCATGACTAAAACTTGAAATAAATGCATTAAAAAGCATGTAAATTAATATTTGAAAAGCTAGTTTTAGACTACATCCCAGGATGCCCATGTCTACAAGTCATCTAAATGTATGGATGCGATAAGCATGATGATGCGAGTATGGAACTGGAGACATTGTCACTAGAATACCAAAGAAAAAATCTCAATTTTTTGAACATGGAGGGTGAAAATTAATTGGATTTTCACCCCTTTTCTATTTATACCTAGGGTTTTTGGTGGCATTTCCTCCAACCTTGTCTATTGGCCACATAAACTTCCAACTTCTATTGACCTGTACACATACATAACACCTCAAAACTCATTTATGTCAATTCCACTGCATTTTTGGCTATCAAATTAACTAAATATGATTATTTCCAAAAATATTGAAATTTTTTAAATTTTCCTCAGGGGGCATACCTTCACCTATTCCACACTAAGGCATGACTGGGGCATGTTTTCGATCGATTTTCTTTGAAACAACACTGGAATGACATTGTATCAAAGAGGGGCAAAATGTAGACAATGAAATTTGGTCTAAGCCTGCAACTTCAATTTCTTCATAATTCATATTTTCATGGTCGTGATTAAATATTAATTATTAATTACTTTCTAAAGTCCTTATTCATCTATTAATTAAATTACTTTTGATTATTTAATTAATTCACATTATCTTTATTCTATCCTGATTAATTATATAAACGTCATTTATTTAATTACATCACTAATTAACTTTATCCTCCTTAAATTAAATAGATTCTTATTTAATTTATCTTTATTGTATTTTGAACTATAATTAAATAAATACTTTAACTATTTAATTATTCATTTAACCTTTTCTTTACTCAATTAAATAAATCTTATTTATTTAATTTAATCCCTAAATGTCAAATCTTGAATTAAATAATCATTTAATTCATAAAAGTCTATTTTTAACACATTCCTCTATATTTAGATAAATGTTTAAGTTATCTAAGTATTCATTCTCACTCAACTCAAGATCTATTTAAATCGGTTAGTTATCTCTTGATTTAATGTTTGAGTGTCTTTCACGAATAAACTCTCTATCATAACTAGTCAGTTGTCTAGTTTTAACTTGTATGCATGTACATGCTTATTAATTAAATATCTTTATTAAATTGATTAAATTTTATGTGTGCGTTTGAACATATTGTGTCTATTAATCTATCTTTATCTTTGTCATGCAAACATTATTCTTCTATTTTTGAATACCAAACTCGAAGATTAAATCATTATTTAATCTTTATCTCTATTCTTTGTTTTTATCACTCATGTTTGTACTAGTACTTATCTCAATGCATGTCAAATCTTTTAATCTGAATCGTTCATCTATGTTTCAATCTTGGTCTCTCATTAGAATGATCAATTTTGTATAAATTGATCTGTCTTTCATCATTTTACTCCTCCCGAAATTGTATGACTTTTGGAGAACTTATTAAATCTTTGATATTTTTCTATAATCACATCTATCAAGGCTATACTTGCACACTTACTGAAAATATGAGGGCAAGAATACCATCATGGAAAAATGGAGGACAATAGAGGTTATCCATGGAGTTACATCAATCTTTGGTGAGATTGTCTTATGTTTTAGCTATTTCCTTTGTTCTTTGCTGTTTGACTTTAGATTACATTATTGTTTATAGGCTTTTTTTTCTTTTAATCTTTCATGTTTTCATGATGTTACATACACAACAAATTTTGATGAGATAGATTATCAACATCCACCTAACCCAAAAGAATTGGAAAGAATTTATGGGAAATGTTATGAGCTTGTGAAACAATTGGGATACAATGGTAAAGGATGTGGAAAGAACGAACAAGGAATTCAAGTTCCTATAGAACCTAATGTAGAAGAGACAGAGACTGGTTTTGGATATTCTTTTTCTAAGATAACAAAAGCAACTCAATGAACATCATTAAATATCAACACCATCACATGTAAACCAAGAATCAATCTCACATGAAAGAATCTTGAATTCCTTAATATGAATTTACCACCATCATGGGAATACTTTGACAGTGATGAAGCTTTGAAACAAATTTTGGGTGCTTTTGATAAGACATTTTCTTCCATGAAAAAGGTTATCTATGATGTGATAAGTACCAAGAAAAAAGATATTGATATCAATGAGACAGACACAATCATGAAACCATATGATCCCAAATTTCCTAAGTCAAATGTACTCCCCTTAGGAGAAACAATTGATATACCAATGGATATAGATGATAAAGAAAAGGTCATTAAGATTGGGAGGTACCTTGATGATGAAGAACAAGAGGATACTATGACCTTGCTTCATGATTTTCCTAAAAAAATTCCTTGGAAATATTCAGATATGCTAGGAATAGATCTGATGATAGTAACACACAACATTGTCCTTGCTGAAAATGCTAAATGTGTTCAACAAAAGATACGAAAAATGAACCCTAAGATAGCCTTTCTTGCTGATGGAGAACTTGAAAAACTCCTTGACGCAGGTTTCATTTGACTTATTGTTTTTTCTCCTTGGAACACAAACATTGTCATAGTTGCTAAACCTGATGATCATATTAGGATGTGTACATATTTTTGTGACTTGAATAAAGCCTCCTTAAAGGAAGATTTTCCCCTTCCTAATATTGACATGATTGTGGATTCAAATATTGGAAATTCTTTGTTGTCATTCATGGATGGATTTTCTAGTTATAATCAAATCTTTATTAGCCCACAAAATCAATATAAGACAACTTTCACCACTGTTTGGGTAATGTGTTGTTGTGTTAAGATTCCTTTTAGATTAATGAATGTCGTTGCAACTTATCAATGATCAATGACATTGATATTTCATGATTACATACACAAAATCTTAGAAGATTATGTTGATGAAATCCTAGCTAAATCCTTAAAACGAAAAGACAATGTGAATTTCCTTCAAAAAATATTTGAATGGATCATAAATACATGTGACAAAATCCAAAAAGGTGTGTCTTTGGAGTAGATAGTGGAAATTTTTTAGGGTTTATCATATCTCACAGAGGCAATGAGGTGGACACAAAGAAAATCGATGCTATAATAAACATTCCACCTCCTCAAAATATTTCCCAATTGTGCACATTACAAGGAAGAATTCAAGCCTTCCATCATTTTGTCACCTCCATCGCTAATCAAACATTACTTTTCAGACATCTCTTCAAAAAGGATGTGAATTTTGTTGGAATGAGGATTGTAAATAGGCCTTTGAGAGTTTGAAGGAATACCTTGCAACTCTGCCTATTTTACAACCTGCTTTGCCAAAGAAACCATTCATCCTTTACATAGCTGCATATGCCCATGCTCTTGCAGCATTGTTGGCTCAACAAGATGATAATAGAAAAGAACATCATGTTTATTACATTAGTATAACTTTAATTGATTATGAAATGTGATACACACCAATCAAAAAACAATGTTTGTCTCTTGTATTCACTACTAGTAAGTTGTGATACTATTTACTAAATGCAGAAATACAAGTCATCACAAAATTTGATCCTCTTAAACATTTTTTCATAAAACAGACTTATCAAGATGTTTAGCTAAATGGGTAATGTTGTTGACCAATTTTGACCTTAATTTATTTTCACAAAAATAAATCAAAGGCAAAGCCTTGACTGACCACTTAGTTGATCCTCCTTCTCCTTGAGCATTACCTAGCAATGACTCCTTTCCTGATGTTAATGTGTTGACAATAGACATTCCTATGTGGGAACTATATTTTGATGGATCCAAGTATAGATCAGGCTCAGGTGTTGGGGTTATATTAATTCCTCTGATCAAAAATCCTATTCCCTTGTATCAATTGAATTTCCTATGTACGAATGGGTATGTGTAGGATCATCATGGAAAAAATAGGCCCTTAAGTGGCAAAAAATTTAGAAAATCAGAGTTAGGAAGCTTAATGTAAAAATTTGAATAAGTTATCTATATTATTTCAGAAATATGTAAGAATAGAATTTGTAGAAAATTGAATGTAGTTTCTAAACTACTAGGTTTATTTAAAAGAAAAATCTATTTGGTGAAAATTTTAAATTTCAATGCAGTAGTACTTAAATTTTAGGGAAAAAATAAGAAGTGGGTGTCTGTCTGACCACCCTAACCACAATAAAATGATAATATTTTTTTATAAGATTTTAGATGTAAGTAGAGGACTCATGTCCTGATGTGATGCATATTTTTTTGTAATTTTTTTCCATGCAAATAGTTAATTATGAATTTCTTAAATTACAACATTTAAAAAATATAAAAACTTGTACGTTTGACCACCTTAATTTGGTCAAAACTTCATGAAATTCAATTTTATTTATTTATAATCCTATAGTATGCGAAGCATAGAATGTGACACATGTTTTGGATTAAAAAATTGTGATACCAGGGTATGTGTAGGATCATCATGGAAAAAACAAGCCCTTAAGTGGCAAAAAGATTAGAAAAATCAGAGTTAGGAAACTTGACGTAAACATTTGAATAAGTTATCTATATTATTTCAAAAATATGTAAGAATAGAATTTATAGAAAATTGAATGTAGTTTCTAAACTACTAGGTTTGTTTAAATATATATATATATATTATAGTGAAAATTTTAAATTTCAATGCAGTAGTACTTAAATTTCAAGGAAAAAATAAGAAGTAGGTGTTTGTCTGATCATCCTAACCACAATAAAATGATAATATATTTTTATAATATTTTAGATATAAGTAGAGGACTCACCTGATATGATGCATATTTTTTTGTAATTTTTTCCAAATTATTAATTATGAATTGTTTATTACAACTTTTAAAAAATATAAAAAGCTTGTATGTCTGACCACCTTAACTTGGTCAAAACTTCATGAAATTCAAATTTTCTTTTTTTAATCCTGTAGTATACAAAGCATGGAATGTGACACATGTTTTGGATTCAAAAAATGTGATATTGTTTGAAAGCTATAAACAATTTTCAATCAGTATATCAATAAGGACTTTAGTCATAATTTGAATAGAAAATGAATAATAATTACTTATTAAATTCAAAGTAAAGCATAACTTATATTGGTGAAAACCTGAGAATCTCCTTTAAAAACCCTTTTCGTTTCATCAATTTTGAGTAAAAAAAAAGTCGTCAGCCACATACCCATCATATTGCCACTTTTTGGCTCATCATGATCCTGTACATACCCACCATTTGAAAGCTATAGATGTTTTTCAATTAGCCTATCAATCAGGAATTTAGTCATAATTCAAATAGAAAATGAATAATAATAATGATTTATTAAATTCAAAGTAAAGCATAATTTATATTGGTGAAAAACTGAGAATCTCCTTTAAAAACCCTTTTTGTTTCATCAATTTTGGGTAAAAAAAAGTCATCAACCACATACCTTACACATACCCATCATATCGCCACTTTTTGGCCCATCATGATCCTGCACATACCCAAATAACACAACTGAGTATGAGGCATTAATTACTGGGTTCTGTGCTACTTTGATCATGGTTTTCAAAGATATTAAGATCTTTGGTGACTCGTAATTAGTAATTAAACAAATAAATGGAAAATATCAAGCTAAGAATGACAAATTATCTAAATACAAGGATCTTATCATGTACATGTTAGAGAATTTTTAGACATTTACCATTGACAACATCCCACGAAAAGATAATCAACTTTTGGATGCAATGGAAAGTGTTGCCTCTCTTATATCCCCTCAAGATCCTTCAAAAATTTCACATTCATTATTCACCCTATCATGAAACCTTTGATCGATGAAAGAATGGAAGAAGTTTTAATGAAAAATGAGGAAAACTTGAGTGAATGGTATGATACAATATTCAACTATTTGAAATGTGTTACCTTTCCCAAGCCAACAACTAAAAAACTTCATTCTCATTTATGAAAGCTTGCATCTAAATATATAATTCTCACCAGTGTGCTATATCGAAGGTCATTCAATGGTCTCTTACATAGATGCTTAAACAAATCTGAGATACCTCTAGCACTTCACCAAACCCATGAAGGTCCTTGTGGAGGACATTTTGGAGGGAAAACATTGGTTCAAAAACTTATCCATATTGGGTATTATTGGCCCAACATGGAACATTATTTCTTAGACTATGCTTAGAAATGTCATAAATGTCAGGAACATAGAAATTTGAATCATGGTCCTGCTAGTGAAATTCAATTTAAAATTCTGATATGGCCCTTTGTGGTTTGGAGATTAGACATTATAGGAAAAATTTCACCTCCTTCCACTGGACATACCTTTATCATCGCTACAACTGATCATTTCACAAAATGGGTAGAGGTCATTCCTCTTTGATCTACAATAGCTGAGGTAGTAAGTTGTTTCATTCTAGAACACATTATTACTCAGTTTGGACTCCCTTTTGCATTATTCTTTGATAATGGTACACCATTTTAGAGTAATGATGTGAAGAAATTCTTTGAGACCTTTAATATCCAACATAATTTTTCAACATCTTATTACCCATAATCTAATGGACAAGTTAAATCAACTAATAAAGTCCTTGAGCAAATATTGAAGAATTTTTTTAATAAAAATCATAGGAATTGGCACACACAATTACATTGTGCACTTTCCAAGCTTATCACACAAGTGTTTGATCTTCCATAGGGACCACACCTTATAATTTGGTCTATGGTAGTGAAGAAAAAATGCCCTTGGAGTTAGAGATTCCCACACAAATAATTGCTCTTCAAGGACTTATTAACAATACACACTATAGAAAGCAAATATTACACCATCTTGAGATGCTCGATGAACAACACATTAATGCTCTTGAACATCTTCAATCTTATTTCAAAAGGAAACACCAACTTTACAATCTCACTGTTATCCCTTTATCATTCCACAAGGGTGACTTAGTTCTATCTACAAACCAATGCAACGTCAATGCTGAACCAAATAAAAGAGGTAAATTTAGTTCTAGTTGGTTAGGAACATACATCATTGAATTTTTTTTTGAGTTTGGTGCATACATGTTAGCAGAACTAGATGACACACACCTTAAGAAACTTATCAATGTCATGCTTTTGTGTTGGTATTATGTCTAATCCCTTTCAATAGTATGAATGATAAAGTAGTGTTTTCAAAGCTATTGGGTCATATCCTATATGCTTCCACATTGATTCATTCTTGAAAAAAAAATTATGCATATGTCTTGAGCACTAAAGTGATTATTTAATTTATTTTTATAATTACTTTAGGTTTCATACTATTCAAATTCATCTTGTCTATTATGATAAGTTAGATCATTCATTTAATTTAACATAACATACTTAATAATCATGTTGTATCTAAAAGAAACTGCAATAAGTTTTAATTAGATCACATACACTTTGTTAAATCATGAAGATATTAATTAAATATATAATCTTACAAAGGTTATTTAATTAATCACATTGCTATGTAACATTCAACCACATTAAGAAAATTCATAGAACATCAAATGTTCATATATATATATATATATATATATATGAATTTTTTTTTGGTACATGTCATCAAAATATACAATATCACTATGGTTTGTAGGTACCCAACCCCTCGAGATCTGGTACTTGTGATCTATTAGTAGGACATCGCGAGACGATCATATGTGATCATGACCATGATCCATCAATTCTAAGTGAAAACTCTAAGCCCTCTATTCATCCAAGGGCCACTTGTTGCTCCCATGCTATCTGATCCCTCTCCACCTGTAGTCATGCTACCTCTTCCTCTAGTCTCTCAACCTATATTGGAGTCCAAGATGACTATGCTACAGTCTCAGCTCAATAGAGTCATCTCCTCAGACTCTCATATGCTACCCATAATCTTGTGAATTATTTAAGTGACTCTGGATCTTGTTCCAAAATAGGTGCCAGCACATAATCTGAGTCTATCTCATCCTCATCAATGGATGCTAGCACTATCTCTGCAGCTACTTGATAGTAGAGCTCTTGCCAATATCTCATTGGTCCTACAAGGTAGAAACAATACACAGTCAATACATATCATCATAATACATATATGTAAAGAGAATAAACACTAATGTACATGCATAATCTCAAATATCATCACCTATATCCCTAGTAGGATGAGCAATATCAATATCGTCATGTGTAGGGGGCATGGAAGATGTGCTAGCCTCTCCATGACTGTGGGTACTGATGCCTATTGTAGTTGCTACTCCTGATCTTGTCATATGAATGGGAGAGGGATCTCCCCACTCATGTTGATCCTTATCTACTATCTCATCACTTTCACTCAGGGGTGGCTCCTCCTCCTTATCCTCCCCCTGGTCCTCCTCATCCTCATCCTCCTCCTCTCCCTCTTAGCCATCATAGCCTAGATCTGCATCCTCATCATACTCATCATCAATGACATCAATAAATATTTATGTAGCTTTGTATAATGTCTCCTTAGCCCTATCGTATCTATCATCTCCCTCATCTGGTAATGTTCCTGCATCCCCTACAAGCTCATCCATCAGATATTTAGGAGTTGGTCATGATACTATCCACCACTCATCATCATCCCATGTGGAACTCAAATCATCTTCCTCAGAGACTGGAGGCTAATTGTGATATGATAAATTGGAGTCACTCTCAATAAAATGGTCTAGAGTGAGCCGCACTATATCACCTAGTCTTTGGGCACTCCATACTAACCTCCTAAAAAAGGATCGTGCCCTGGGTGGTCTCTGAATCTGTCCAAATTATCATATAACTCAATCGTAGTAGATGGTACATACTATGTGATCATGTCAACCAACTAGAAATTTGTCCAACTGTAGTCTCCTCAACTATCTCATGTGATATGACCACTGTAGCATCGGTTGATAAGGTCTCCAAAAGATCTCATCCTCCTCTTGTTGGTCAAATATCACTCTCTAAAAATGTGAATCCCCATACTACCATAACCATTGTAGAGGATAGTTGAAGGCCCAAGGATAACCCACTGCTTTAGCACATGGGAAGCCGACTGGTCTAGTACACATTAGAAGCTCAAAGAACCAAACTTGTAGAAGTGTGCATTGCACCATGTTGTGTACCTCGTAGAAGAAAAACCAACCAAGATCATAATATAAATATGCTAGCATATAGTGCCTCGAGGCGTATACTATCTAGTGCTCTACCATCCCATGAATCAGATGAACTAGTCCGTTTTCATGGTGCACTTCCCACCAATCTAGGATGCGTACTAGTGCCACTGTGTGCATCATGATCTATCTAACAACTAATGCTCATGAATACAGTAACATCACCAAGTCAATCTTCCCTCTCACTCACTCATCATGCATTTCTTGGAAATATGTGCCTCAAACATTACAGGCTGAAACCTCCATGAGTGCCAAGTCGGTGTGACAGTTTCCATGCCTGGCCAACTAGCAGGTTTGCTTTATTCGTTTCTGACCAGGTCACTATGACCTTTCCATTTTCTTGCCGAAAGGTTACACTATGGAGTCTATCGCTATATGATATTCATTATGACCTTATAGCACTCAGGAGACCTCTGGCCGAAAGGCCATTCAATCATGCATCGGGGAGACACTTCACGACTGTGGTCTTTGGTGAAGCTAAAGGTTTTTGCTAAGTTGTCTCAGTGAAGTGTTAATCTCTCACTGACAGCGTATGTATTAAGGTCATCGAGGTAACCCATATTGACTCGGTAAGAAGTCACCGCGAAAGAAAATGTTATGCCGACAGTGTTTGTTTTGTATTCATCAGGGAGACTTGGCCAAAGGAAATGTCATCTGTAAGATGTCCTACCAATGTGGATATGTCTCAGCGACAAAGACTCAAGTGTTAGTCTTCGGTGTAGCTCTTGGCGAATGATGGTCATCGGTGGAACACAGTGGTTTCGATAAGTCCTAGCGACTTCGATGAGTCTTGTTGATGTTGAAGAATCTTCAGGGTAACTTAAAGCTATCAAAGAAACCTCTTAAAGATGGTGAATGTCTTGCAGATAGCCGATGGCTATTAGTGTAGCTCTTGGCGACAGTTGGTCATCAGAGTAACATATGATCGGTATGAACTCTTGGCGATAGGTGTGAGTCTTGCCGACTTCTCCTTGGTGCTCGGTAGGTATGGGGACTTAGGTATAACCTTTGATGTCTCATTTTGAACTCTTGGTGAAAGTGATAGGTCAGGGCGACTACGTGATGACTCGGTGTATATCTTGGAGTTCGATATAACATCTTGGTGACTACAGAGGCTCTTGGCGACATTGATATGAAGTATATGTGGCATCGGCGAGACACTGTTAGTGTCTCACCAAGATGTCAGTGCATTACGAATTCTATTGACCATCTAACTATCATATGTGGAATCTCGTGGACGAATAGAGGAAACCAAAAGTGAACCATTAGCAGTTGGTTCATTGTGATAGTTCTATGAGAAAGCTCAATAGTCAGGGAACACCATGGATATATTTGGAAGTTGCAGATGCTTGGGGGTTGGATAGTAGTTCGATCAACAATGAAGTGTGAAGAATTAAAACTGTATCAGTAAAGGATTTAAAATCTGTAAAGGCTATAACTTGGATGTTTTCTATTTGAAGAATGTTGATGATAAATGTTGTTGTATAATGACACCAGAAAGATAAGTCTGGAATTGTATGTAATTTCAATTACTATAATACAAAGTGATTTCTTTTGGTGTGGTGGGTTTTTTCTCTCATAAGGGTTTTCCCACATATATCTGGTGTTCATGTGTGTTTGTCTAATACTCTGTTTCTGCAATCTATTTCATAGAGCATCTTAGCTTGACTATAATTGTAAAATTTCAAAGTCTATCTACATTCTTTCCTTAGGTATTGACATTAGGAGAATTGTTTTTCGCATCTAATTTTCCTTACAAGTGGTATCAGAGCCTGGCCAGTTGTGTTATCCTTGGGGGTACATTGAGTTTTTTGTGTCAATACTGTTCAGTGGGAGTCTTGTAGAGATTGTTATTTCTAATTACAGGTTAAGATGGCTAGTACATCTAGAAAGTTTGAAATAGATAAATTCAATGGTAGTAACTTTGAGTTGTGGAAACTCAAGATGGAAGATCTTCTTGTTGACCGTGATCTTTGGATTGCTATGGCTAGAGTGAAACCTACAAGCATGAAGCAAGAAGATTGGGACCTTGCAGATAGGAAGTCTAAGGGGCTGGTAAGGCTCTGTTTGGCAAACTCAGTGCTTCTAAATGTTCATGAAGAGAAGACTGCATCTTCCTTGTGGAAGAGACTAGCGTCTATTTATCAAGGGAAGTCCTTGGTGAATAAACTATTCCTAAGGAAGAAACTATACTCTTTGAGAATGTAGGAAGGTGGATTTGTAGCTGATCATTTGAACACATTTAACATGTTGCTCTCACAATTAACATCTGTTGGTGTAAAGACTTAAGAAGAGGATCATTGTATGCTTCTATTGTGTTCTTTGCCAAACTCATGGGATCATCTGGTGATGGCGATTGAGAGTACAACATCCAGTTTCAATATGGAAGATGTTGTTGCATCTTTTCTATCAAAAGAGATGAGAAGGAAATCTTCTAAGATGGCAAAGGAGGCTCTTGCTGTCAGAGGAAGGTCAAAGGAGAAAGGTAAGAAGAAGGACAAGAAGTCCAAATCGAAATCAGAGGGGAGATCAAAGTCTCCTAGCAAAAATTCCTAGGTGAAGTGTTGGAACTATGGGCAACCTGGTCATGTCCCAAAGGATTGTAAAGAGGAGAAAAAGAAGAAGAAGGGCTCTTCTGATAATGGTTCTTCTCATAGTGATGGTGATGCCTTCATTGTATCCTTGGTTACACAGGCATCAAATGATGTCTGGCTGATTGATTATGGAGCATCGTTCCACATGACATCTCATAGAGAATGGTTCACAAAGTATGAAGAGTACGATGGTGGAAAGGTGTACTTGGTGAGTGATTCTTCTTTGGAGATAGTTGGCCGTGGAAGAGTCAGAATACAATTTCCTGATGGTAGAGCAAAGGGAATTAATGATGTTATGCACATACCAAGTCTGGCTTGAAATTTGCTATCTATTAGCAAGCTTAATGATATCGGAGTACAAGTCTTGTTCTCGGGAAGGGGCTATAAGATGACTAGAGGTTCAATGGTGCTAGCTAGAGGTGCTTGAATTGGTACCCTGTACAAGCTAGATGCACAAGTTGTTCAATGTAACAGTGTCTCTTTGAAGTCACTAAAAGATGCTCATGAAGGTAAAGAGGGAACTATCCCTAATTATGTAAACTCTACGAAAGTAAAACTTCCTACAGAGAATACTATGCTTTGGCATCATAGGTTAGGCCACATAGGAGAAAAAGGTTTAAAAACCTTGAAGAACGAAAATCTTGTTGAGGGGCTTGAAGATTGTAATTTTGAATTTGAATTATGTGAACACTGTATATATGGAAAGTAACACTATGTTTCATTTTTTGATAGTCCTCATAAATCTTCTAGTTTGTTAGATTATATCCATTTAGATGTGTTTGGTCTAGTAGATATTCCTTCTTTGTCTAAATCAAGATACTATGTGTCGTTCATTGATGATTATTCAAGAAGAGAATTTATATATTTTTTGAAAAGTAAATCAGAAGTGTTTAGTCGATTTAAGGAGTTTAAAAATCTTGTTGAAAATCAAACTCGTAAAACAATAAAATACTTAAGGACTGATAATGGTAGTGAATTCTGTTCTGATGAATTTGAAAGATACTGTAAAGACCATGGAATCAAAAGACACAAGACTACACCTTATACTCCATAGCAGAATGGAGTTGCAGAAAGGTTCAATAGGACAGTGATGGAGAGAGCACGAAGTATGCTTAGTAGTGCTGGTTTGGAGGAGAAGTTATGGGTTGAAGCTACTGCTACTGCATGTTACTTGGTTAATCGGTCTCCAAACTCTGCTCTTGTTGATAAGACACCTTTGAAAGCATGGTCTAGTAAGAAGCCCTCTCTTAGACATATTCGAGTCTTTGGCTATGAGGCATATGCACATGTGCTAGATGTAAAAATATCTAAGTTGGAGAATAAGGCTGTCAAGTGTATTTTTATTGGCTATAGTGCTAACATTAAAGGATACAAGCTTTGGAATCCTATTATAGAGAAGGTTGTATACAGTAGAAGTGTAATCTTTCATGAGCTAAAACCTTCCACCTTGGATCTGCAGTTAGAGAAAAAGTCAGAAAACAGTAAGGATGTAGCAGCAATTCCTCCTACACCAGAGAAAGAGGAATTAAAGATTCAAAACATACCTGAAACTGAGGAGAGCTCAAGTAGTTCTGAAAGCTCTGAAGAAGATGAACCTCAGCCTCAACCTGTGAGGAGGTCAATCCGAGAAAGGAAACAACTAGATAGGTATGGGTTCTCATTAATTGATTCTACTTGTGCCTATGCTTTAATTTTGAGCACTGATGAGCCTAGGACTGTAAAGGAGGCAATTAAAATGTCTGATTCACATTCTTGGTTGGAAGCCATGGAGGAAGAAATGGCATCATTAAATAAAAATGAAACCTAGAGTCTAGTGCCCTTTCCTAAAGACAGAAAACCTATGGGTTGCAAATGGGTATTTAAGAAAAAGATTGGTCTAAATGGTAGTGTGGAAAAATACAAGGCAAGACTAGTTGCAAAGGGTTATTCCCAGGTAGAGGGAATTGACAATGGGGAAATCTTTTCTCCTGTAGCAAAGCTGATGTCCATTAGATTTCTATTGTCACTTGCAGCAACATATGACTTAGAGGTTGAACAGATGGATGTGAAGACAACATTTCTTCATGGTGATCTTGAAAAAGAAATCTATATGTCCCAACCTCAGCATTTTGTTGAGAAAAGTAAAGAAAAACTCGTATGAAAATTAAAGAAGTCTTTGTATGGGTTAAAGCAGTCACCTAGAATATGGTCCTAGAAATTTGATACCTATGTATTATCTTTAGGCTTTGTGAGATCAAAATATGATCACTGTGTATACTATAAAGCTGAAAGTGATCAAATGCTTGTTATTGCTCTTTATGTTGATGATATGTTGTTCATAGGAAATAGCAAGCTAATGATTTGTGATCTTAAGTCTCAATTGTCTGCTAAGTTTGAAATGAAGGATCTTGGTGCAACAAGGTATATTCTGGGGATGGAGATATCCAGGGACAGGAAGAATAGAAAGCTTTGGCTCAGTCAGAGTAAGTATATAAGAACTGTTCTAGAGAGATTTTGTATGAATGATTGCAAGCAATTAGTTGTTCCAATCATGCATGGAATGAAGCTATCTATTGAGGATTGTCCAAAATCTCCTACTAAGATGGAGGACATGACCAGTGTGCCCTATGCTAGTGTTGTAGGTAGTATTATGTATGCAATGGTCTGTACAAGGCCAGACATTGTCCAAATAGTGGGAGTACTTAGTCGATTTATGGAAAATCCAGGTAGAATGCATGGGGATGTTGTGAAGAGAGTATTTATATATTTGAAGGGAACTTCATATTTTTCATTGTGTTACCATGGGAATTTGGTTGAATCATAGAGGACTCTTAGCATTCATGGATATGTAGATTCTGATTGGGCAGGGGACATTGACAGCAGGAGATCCACCAATGGATACGTTTTCATGTTGAATGGTGGTGTAGTGAGTTGGATGAGCAAGCAGAAAGTTGTAGTCGCTTTGTCCACTATAGAGGATGAATACATGGCAGCTACCCATGCTTGTAAAGAAGCTGTATGGTTGAAACATTTGTGTTCTAACATTGGTTTTGATGCAGGAGAAATAACAATTTTATGTGATAGTCAGAGTGCCATTTGTCTAGCAAAGAACCCAACTTTCCATGCCAGAATGAAACATATTGATGTACAATATCACTTTGTACGAGATATGGTTGAAGATGGAAAGGGTAGTTTGGAAAAGGTTGATACTCTAGAGAATGTTGCAGATGAATTGATGAAGCTGGTGAGCATAGACAAGTTTAGGTGGTGTGCCAGTTCAATGGGCCTTAGTGCCCATGTTTTTCGGTAAGTATTATTTATGCTCTAGAGGTGCCTGTATGATCTTCGTCAAGTGGGAGATTGTTGGAAATATGTGCCTCGGACATAACACACTGAAACCTCCATGAGTGCCAAGTCAGTGTGACAGGTTCCATGTCTGGCCAACTAGCAGGTTTTCTTTATTCATTTATGACCAGGTCGCTGTGACCTTGCCATTGTCTTGGCAAAAGGTTACACTATGGAGTCTATTGTTGTAGCATGATGTATTTGTTATGACCTTATAGTGCTTGGGATACCTCTAGCCAAAATGCCATTTAATCGTGCATCGGGGAGACACTTGGTGACTATGGTCTTAAGTGAAGCTAAAGGTTTTCACTAAGTTGTCATAGCGAAGTGTTAATCTCTCACCGATAGTGTATGTATTGAGGTCCTCGGGGTAACCCATATTGACTCAGTAAGAAGTCACCGCAAAAGCAAATGTTATTTTGACAGTGTTTGTTTTGTATTCATCGAGGAGACTTGGACAAAGGAAATGTCATCAATAAGATGTCCTACCGATGTGGATATGTCTCAGCGACAAAGACTCAAGTGTTAGTCTTTGGTGTAGCTCTTGGTGAATGATGGTCATCAGTGGAACATGGTGGTTTCGATAAGAAGTCCCAGCAACTTCGACGAGTCTTACCAATGTTGAAGAATCTTTAGGGTAACTTAAAGCTATTAGAGAAACCTCTTAGAGATGTTGAATGTCTTGCAGATAGCTGATGGCTATCGAGGTAGCTCTTGGCGGCAGTTGATCATCAGAGTAACATATGGACATCGGTATGAACTCTTGGCGATAGGTGTGAGTCTTGCCGATTTCTCCTTGGTGCTCGGTAGGTATGGGGACTTAGGTATAACCTTTGATGTCTCGCTATGACCTCCTGGCAAAACTGATAGGTCAGGGTGACTACGTGATGACTCGGTGTATATCTTGGAACTCGATATAACATCTTGGCGACTATAGAGGCTCTTGGCGACATCGATATGAAGTATATGTGGCATCGGTGAGATACTACCAGTGTCTCACTGAGATGCCAGTGCATTACGAATTTTGTTGACCATATGACTGTCATACGTGGAATCTTGCTGACAAATAGAGGAAGCCAAAAGTGAACCGTTAGCAGTTGGTTTGTTGTGATAGTTCTGTGAGAAATCTCAACAGTCAAGGAACACCATGGATATAGTTGGAAGTTGTAGACGGTTGGAGATTGGATAGTAGTTCGATCAACAGTGAAGTGTGAAGAATTAAAACTGTATCAGTAAAGGATTTAAAATCTATAAAGGTTATAACTTGGATGTTTTCTATTTGAAGAATCTTCATGATGAATGTTGCTATATAATGACACTAGAAAGATAAGTCTGGAATTGTATGTAATTTCAATTACTGTAACACAAAGTGATTTCTCTTGGTGTGGTGGGTTTTTTCTCTCGTAAGGGTTTTCCCACGTATATTTGGTGTTCGTGTGTGTTTGTCTAATACTTTGTTTCTACAATTTGTTTCCTAGAGCATCTTAACTTAACTGTAATTGTAAAATTTTAAAGTGTATCTGCATTTTTTCCTAAGGTATTGACGTTAGGAGAATTGTTTTCCACATCTAATTTTCCTTACAGCATTGCCTCACCTAGATAATACTGCATAATAGCCTTATGCTTAAGTAGAAGGTGTAGTCTCTCGAGAAGCATACCCATTCTCCCTAAATAGGAACTTAGAGAATGTGGTGTATTTCCTCCAGGGTAATTGTCATCTCACCTATCGACAAGTGGAATGTGCATGTTTTTGCATTCCATCGCTCGCATAGCGTCATCAGCATAGCATCATGGT
The DNA here is from genome assembly GCA_007258455.2 of Sequoia sempervirens. Classification (NCBI taxonomy): domain Eukaryota; kingdom Viridiplantae; phylum Streptophyta; class Pinopsida; order Cupressales; family Cupressaceae; genus Sequoia; species Sequoia sempervirens. Next base: position 64,461,114 of record VDFB02075321.1, on the reverse strand, counting down.
ACCTCATCAGGGGGCATGAGGTAGGTGTAGTAGATACCTTTGAAGTGGTTTTTCCTTAGTTGTTTTGATTTTTGGCTTATACGTGTTTTCAGTTTTAGGTGTTTCGACAATCAAGTAAGGTTATTTGAAAGGTGCACAATGTGCCATGTGGTGGCTATGCAACTTTCATCTTTCATTTTTATTTTAAGAGAGAGATCGACACACGTTTCAGCTCATTGGAGATTTTCTAGTGAGCTATATTCATGAGCTTGGGACTTTTTGCCACTTTGATATGTCACCTCTTCACTACGAGTGAACTACACCTCTTATGAAGCGATATGTTTTGGGAGTTTGTTGGAGCTTGTTGGCCTTTTTCCAATCTCCTTTTTTGGGATAGATGCTTTGAGTCGGTGCTTTTGGGTGATGTGATCGGTCAACTAGATCTTCTTGCCAAGCTTTTTTTCTAGGATTTGATCATTTACAGGTCTATATCTTTGCTAAATATTTGAAAAGAATTAATGGAACAACTAAAAATTAATGATCGAAAATCATTGTCACCTAACCAATGATCTATGATCAGATTGTGTGCTATCAATTGTCAACACTTGGAAGTATTGACTTTTTCTTTGAGGCGTCATTTCCTTGTTTCTACAACTATATAAGAGAGGCGATGACACAATGAGGGGTTGGATTCCAAGTTTCAATTTCCTTGGCTAAGGAAAAGTTTCTTTAGTTTTCTTAGGATATAGAACTATTTTCAAGAGCATAGTTATAGAACTACTTATCTCTGGCATGTTATATCTTTTAAGGCTTAAACTATTAGTGGATTGGCATCTAACCTTTGTATTAAAGTTTATTTAATATTTAAAGCATGAACTATTGAGAATAAATTGTTGAGACTGTGCATGTATTACTTTTTAAAGCATTCTTTCTTTATATTATTATTCTAAATGAAACAATTTGTCTTGCAAGCTTAATTTGAATAGTTTAAGTAGCCGATTTCCATGTTGTATGCTCGTATGGTAGGGTAATAACTTGTGAAAATTGGATTATGCCATTGAATTTTTTTTATTTTTTTTGATAGGTTGTTGTTTTATTACATTATGTTGTATTAGAAGGGAGAGTTCATGAAATTTTTAAATTTTTTTTCTGTTTCCCTTAGAAATATTTTTGTTTGATCAGACCTTAATGAACATTATATGTGAAAATATTTGAATTTCTACACAATGCTTGTTGTTAGCCTTTGTTTTTCATTTTATTTCCAACAATGAAGGGTTGTGGAATTTTGTGTCTAATTTTATTAATCATAGGAATGGTTGGGTTTGAAATGTTGTAAAAGTGTTGGTGCATCACCATTTTTATGTTTTTTATTTACATTTCCTTCTACCCTTTTCTCCAAACCCCAAAGAAGAGTTGACTTTCTATAAAAATACTAGAGGTATTCAGTGATGAAAAATTTGGTCCCCCACTCATTGGATTTTCCATAAGACTATCAAAGGTGCAAGCTTTGATGATCAATAGTTCTTTTTCTAGCACACCTAGTGGGACAAGAAGTTTTCCCAACACCTAATGAGAAGTTAGAAATATTTGTTGAATTAGGCTAAGGAAGGAAACTTGAAGTTTTATGCCTAGAGTCCAAACAAGAGAATCTTCAAGAGGTCACTTCAAGTACTCTTAGTTACCTACCTTAGTACCTAGAAGGAGAATACTTACAAGTTGTGTATCACCTGTAAGGAGCAATAGAGAAAGAAGAAAGAGCCCAATCTTGAGAGCCTTATCTACTCCACCCAGAGGCTTAAATTTCAAAATAATAATACCTATATACTGGATTCACAAGAATTTTTTCTCTGTGGCTCATGTACCTCCCCCTACTCCTATAAATTTCATAACATGGGATAGCGGAAGTTCACTGCGACAACCCACACCCCTAGATGTATGGCTTGCCATACCTACTAACACCCTCAAGGATATTCCAAGATTCTCTGGAGAAGACTTAAAAACCCCTTCTGAATACCTTCAAGATATAGAAAAAGTTTGTAGGGTACATAACATATCAGAGGAGAATAACACCTTAAGGTTGTTGGCTACCTCTTTCAAAGGAAAGGGCCAAGATTTGTATCGATATTTGTCCTTGGGCTCCATCATCTCCTAGTATTAGCTTGGAGAATGGTTGTTTGAATGCTTCTTAGAGAAAGGAGATCACTCTTCCTTGCTACAAATACTAATTACCATCAAGAGAGCTACACAAGAAGCCATGAATGATTTTAACACCAATTTCACAAGACTTGGCAAAGGATCCCCATTACCGCTTGACCCCAAGTCATGATGGTGTTCATGTTTTATTGAAGGATTTCAATCTATAAATTGTAGTTATGATAACATTCATGGGATGGGATATCTTTCCCAATGCATATGAGGTGGCGGTGAACACAGAGAACAATCTAATTGTTGTTAGGAAGCTTCTGCCTTGACCTCTGATGCTAATATTTGTGGAAATTTTTGATGCCCCTCGGGAAGGAGCTAGTCCAAGCACTTCTACTATACAACTAATATCAGACACTCCACAATCTATGTATGTGTATCCTGCCACTCAAACAAGCATGTCAGTATCTTCCTTAATCACAATAAATATCATTGACATGAAGAATCTCATGTGAACTTTCACTAACGAGTTGGTCCTTATCACGTGACATTAAGAAATGCATCCAAAGGATACCATGTAGGTCTATGTCAGAGAAAAATTTGTCTTATTAATAGAATCCATACCAAGGATCCTCTAGAGGAGTGTTGGGATAAGGTGCCATTAACCTTGTAAATCCTAATATTGTATTTATTCCATTTATTATTTTTAATTTGTAATTACCCATAAGAGATGAATAAGTTTCACTGACAGTTTATTACAGAGTTACTTTTACTGCTCAAGGAATCTTGGTAAATAGTAAATGAGGTGAGGTGGAGAATATTGGTGCCTATCTTACGGAAATGTATTTTTGGGCTGTTATGATCCATGTCATAAGTTTGTAAGAGCATCTATGACAACTTACAACTATCATAAGGTGTAAGAGATTCTATGACAACATATGACAGCTATTATTATCTTGTAAGTTCCTATTCTTGGTTCTAGGCACCTATTTTGGGAAGATGCCTATGAAAATTGTAAGGGAATATGTAAGAAGATGATTTTGGTGTATCCCAAGATAGAAATATTGGATTTTATCCATCTCCCACGAATTCCTTTGGTGGGTACTCATTTTGTATAAATATGAGACTTGAGAGTGAAGTTTGAGAGAGAGAGAGTAACAAGAGTAACAGGGTGTTGCAGGATTGAAGACTCAAGAGGAGATTGGAAGTGGATGTATTGTAATCTTGTTTGAAGATAGTACAACTTGGGCCTCTCTTCTTGGTGGAGTTTTTTCCCGCAAGGGTTTCTCCATGTAAACACTGTGTTATGAGTTTATTCTTCTGTTCCATTGCTACCTTGTGTTGTGAAATCTTGCATTCTTATGTGATGATTTGTGCCTGTTTGTTGCTGCTATCTTATGGTGATGTTATTGTTGTTATACGTTCATCTAAGGTGGTTTTATCAAGCATGTTAGAGTGGCTGATTTTAGCATCATAAAGAAGTTGAATCTCTTCATGGTATTTCAAGGATTAAGAAAAGTTATTTATAGATTTGCATACAATTTTCAGATTTCTATATTGTAGTAGTCAAAGCCTTGTATCTCACCAATTGGTATCATATCTTAGTGATTTGGTGATTAACAATTGGATTAGAGATTGTTCGTTTATTCCAACAATTGGTATCAGAGCCAGGTTCGTTTGTTCCAACAAATGGTATCAGAGCTTAAGGTTGTTCCATGGCTTGCATGTGCTTGTATGTGCTTGCATGTTTTTGCATGTGAGTTGCATGTACTTGCTTGTTGCTTGCATGAGCTTGCATGTGTTTGCATGTGAGTTGCATGTACTTGCATGGATTTTCATGTTGCTTGCATGTGCTTGCATGTGATGGATTAATGGTAATTTGGTTCTAGGTATTCCTTCTTTTTTGAATTTAGCTTGTAAATCTTGTGAATCTATTGGAAGGAATTGTAGAATGTTGGAGACTTTTGGGTTGTAGTGGATGTTCTGTATGTTGACATTGCTTTGCAGATTTGTGAGATTGGAAGCCATGGTATCTAACTCTCAGATGGATATTGTCAATGAGATCTACAGTGGGCTCTTGAGGCTCAGGGTTATGTATCTTTATGGAGTTGATCTTGTGGTAGTGATCTGGAGCTCCAATTTGGCAATATGTGAGTATCCTCTTACATGGTGGTTATATTCCTTTACTTTGTGGTCATGTGAAGTGAATGGGTTTTCATGTTGGGTGGTTGATTTTGGTGCCCTAGTTACATGGAAGAACATTTATTTTTTGGACTATAATATGGAGTGCTTATGTTGGATTCATGGGTTTAGCCCTTGGTTACATGAAAGCATTGGATGATTTTCCACTGGTTGCATGTGGGTTGTGGAGTTGGTATTTTAGTGATATGGAAACTCTTGGACAACCTGGTTCCTCCTTTTTCATATTCATGTTATTTTGGATATGTAGGTTTTGCAGTTTTCCTATTACAAAAATCCGTGGATTTGTAGATCTGTGATATTTCATTCTTTCAGATGACATGTATAGTGTGAATATCTGGATATTTAAGTGATTTCAGATTTACAAAGAGATGGTTTTGCAGGTTTTACATGTTAACAAAAATCTATGGTTTGTAGATCTGTGGAAAGATTGTATTCAGACTCTTAGAGTATTCTGGATGGAAACAATTTCAGATTTGCAGGGCTGCTTGATGGGTTCTTCTGATCTATGGATACTCTTATGTGGATTTTTTTTGGCAAATCAGGTCTACCATTGATCCTGGTGTTTGAGTCTTGGAAATCTACATGTTATTCCTTGGCTACTTCTATTTTGCATGTTACTGATGTGGGGTTGAATCTATTTTTTAGTTATTTGAGATTGGAGCACTAACCATGTTTTTCTCCTTTGAGATGTTGCATGAGTGCAGATCTTGTAAATTGTCTGATGAGGATTGTATTTGGTTGGTCACCTTGATTACATTGGTATGTTTATTGCAGTGAGACAGAAGGATGGTTTAGAGTACCTGATATAGTTATTCATTAGAATCTATAACAGTAAACTTTATGGTGCATGAAAAGCTCTAATCACTTTTAGTGCAGTTTTGGTAATGATGTTTGTCATGATACCATGTATACAACTTTGTATCACTTTCAGTGGGAGTTTTGTTCTGTTACAATGTGTTCTATCTTCTTGGTTTGGAGATTATGGTTCTCTTGACCTTTTGGGAGTTGTGTTGTATACATCAGATTTTTTGATTGTGTTGAGGCCATGGATGATCTTCATTTAGGAGATGGTTATCATGATGTCATGAATAGCTTGGTTACATGTTTTAATGGGATCTTTTGACAGTGATGGTTTGATGTTTATCTTGTTGCCATGTATAGCTCGGTATCATAGTTTAGTGGGAGCTTTGGTAGGATATGGTTATCTTCATGTGATTTGAAGAGGTTTTAACATCTTGTTTCATGGAGGACCTTTAGAGTCTTTGGTAAAGGTTTTATTGTTCTTCCTTTGGAGAGGATGTAGTTCTCTTTGGTTTTGAGTATTAATCATTTTCTTGGAGCTTCATGATTTTGCAGGTTGCATTTGAAGTTGGCATGGATTGATTAGTGGGTGCTCATGGATACTAGAGAGACTTGTGTTAGGCTAGATATTTCTTATGTTAAGAGATATGTGTTGGAATGGTTACTTGTTATAAAAGTTTCTCAACAGTAAAGACCAAGGAGCCTACACCTGGAAATGGATGTGAGTCCATCATAGACCTAATGAGAAGGTTGTCTTTATTGAAAGCCTATATTGCTTGGTGTTGTATGCAGAGGACAATCTTGTATCCCACTCTTGGTCTACTCGGCAGGTAAATGATCTAAGAGGTGTTGCCCACTTGATTATTAGATGCATTATTTATATGTATCTTTTCTTCTCTTATGCATTAATCTTGAAAGTTGAGTTATGAGGGATTGTTGAGAAGTAGATGCATGATTTTATGTATTTCCATTGTTCTCCTTGCAATCTTGAACTTGGGATTTGGTAGGAGAGGTACAGGAGATGGTTAGTGGCTTTGGGCATATTCCCTTATGTTGTGGGAATGTTCGTCTAAGTTTGATCTACTTTCTGTGAGAGGTTTACATCTAAGGTCTGCCATGTTTCATTATAAGTTGAATGGTTAGATATTGATATCCTTTCAGTTTGGGATTGTTGAAGGAGATCTTACTTTACACAGTTTGGCACATGTTAGTGTGGTATAAGGACATGGTTTGATTTGCAGGTTCTCTCTTTATGGGAATATTGTCTTCTTCTTGAAGGTTCTTATGTTTATGGAATTGAGGTTCATGAATGGAGTTATGAGTTGTTGTTTGTACTTCATTGTTTTTTGGCAATAGTTTGGTAGCTCCTTGATCTCTTTCTTCATTGGTTGGAGGACTGGTGAGATTTATTTGGATTGGTAATGAGAGATGTATTTGCATATCATTGTATGCTTCTTTGACACTATGATAGAGGAGTTAGCCACATCCTCTATGTGAAGTACTATAGGAGGACTTGTTAATGCTGTGATATTGTTTTCAGATTTGACATTACCTATGCAGTGGGAGTTCCAGAAGGTATATGTGTTCTGTATGAGAGGGGAACCTCTCTTGGACTGGATACATTTTACTGCAGTGAGTTACTTCAGAGGTTTTTTATCACATGTCTATGTGTGTTATTACCTTGGAGTCTTCTTTTGCAGGATGGTGGATATACAGGGACTTGTTTGCAGATTTGGGTTGCTATGTTGATAGCATGAAGTTCTACCTATGATTGTTTGTTTACCCTAGTTTGTGGTATGGATAGTTTTGGATGAGCTAGCAACTTGTTGTGGTTGCTATTCCAATTTTGGTATGAGCGTAGCAGTCACTCAGAGTCTTTTGTTATCATTTGAATTTGATGCTTGTGTTCATGTATAGATTGGTGCAGGTTTCAGTGACAGTTGATATGTTTCACCATGGCATGTTACTTGTCCTATCATGGGTAATATGATGTGAGGATTTATTGCTTGAGATGGTGGTTATCATGGTTCCTTCTGTAGGTATCTTGTTGGAGCACAAAAGCATGTTGAAGAATCAATGGTACATGGTTGGCTAAGGGATGTTTATTCCCTTGTTGAGATTTCCTATGGGTTGATTTACAATGTATAATGTCAAGTGGGAGAATGTTGGGATAAGGTGCCATTAACCTTGTAAATCCCAATATTGTATTTATTCCTTTTATTATTTTTAATTTGTAATTACCCATAAGAGATGAATAAGTTTCACTGACAGTTTATTATAGAGTTACTTTTACTGCTCAAGGAATCTTGGTAAATAGTAAATGAGGTGAGGTGGAGAATATTGGTGCCTATCTTACGGAAATGTATTTTTGGGCTGTTATGACGCATTTCATAAGTTTGTAAGAGCATCTATGACAACTTACAACTGTCATAAGGTGTAAGAGATTCTATGACAACATATGATAGCTATTATTTTCTTGTAAGTTCCTATTCTTGGTTCTAGGCGCCTATTTTGGGAAGATGCCTATGAAAAGTGTAAGGGAATATGTAAGAAGATGATTTTGGTGTATCCCAAGATAGAAATATTGGATTTTATCCATCTCCCACGAATTCCTTTGGTGGGTACTCATTTTGTATAAATATGAGACTTGAGAGTGAAGTTTGAGAGAGAGAGAGTAACAAGAGTAACAGGGTGCTACAGGATTGAAGACTCAAGAGGAGATTGGAAGTGGATGTATTGTAATCTTGTTTGAAGATAATACAACTTGGGCCTCTCTTCTTGGTGAAGTTTTCTCCCGCAAGGGTTTCTCCATGTAAACACTGTGTTATGAGTTTATTCTTCTATTCCATTGCTACCTTGTGTTGTGAAATCTTGCATTCTTATGTGATGGTTTGTGCCTGTTTGTTGCTGCTATCTTATGGTGATGTTATTGCTGTTATAAGTTCATCTAAGGTGGTTTTATCAAGCATGTTAGAGTGGCTGATTTTAGCATCATAAAGAAGTTGAATCTCTTCATGGTATTTCAAGGATTAAGAAAAGTTATTTATAGATTTGCATACAATTTTCAGATTTCTATATTGTAGTAGTCAAAGCCTTGTATCTCACCAATTGGTATCATATCTTAGTGATTTGGTGATTAACAATTGGATTAGATATTGTTCGTTTATTCCAACAAGGAGTAGGTCAACAAATGTCATTTGCAAACCAGATAGTTTTGATCACCACACCACTACAGACAATCAAAGACAACTCGAGTAAGGAGCTAATTTTGGGACAAAACAATTTGGTGGAAGATGAGAATGTATTGTGCTTTCCATGCAATGATAGCCATATGCACCAAAATTTCCCAAAATGGAATATGCAATTGAGGATAGTAGATCAAAGAAGCAAGGGTGTGCTTTCGAATACAAATGAATGTGATTCTTCTGAAATGGAAAATGCTTGCTTCAAAGCATAAATGGAAGGAATTTCCTTGGAACAAGAACTAGATTGCACTTGACCAAGCTCTATTTTCCTAGATGGAGGTAGAAGATGCAGTGTTCGCAAATGAAGCTCCAATGACTAGTGTTCCATAAGTGAAGTCAGATTATAACACAAAGTCCAAAAGAAGGCTCATGGTAGAATATGTGCAAAAACCTCTACCACATCATTAGCCATTTCAATCACCCCAATAGGAAAAGTAGGCTTCATTTTCCAACATCCGATCTCTTATACAATCACATAATCCACCATTTGTAGAGAAGGAGGAGAATAAGACACCAGGCCCAGTCACAATGGAACACTTCCTTCCAAAAATGAGAGAAATACCAACATACAAGCCTAAGACTCAATCGATCGGGATGGTCAATGTAGTGGAACAACTGAAGAAGGTTCCTACCAATGTATCATTATGGGACATCATATCCATTCCTGAACAAAATACATTGCTTCAAGAAGAATTAAAGAAAGAAGAATAAATCCTGCAAGTGAACACAACTCAATTGTGTAGCCAAAGTGGATACAAAGGATCTGTGTCACCCCCTCAAGCTCTGAAAGCAATAGCTTTTAGAAATGATGTGGGAAATACAAAAGAGAAAGAGGTAAGAAAGTGAAATCCCACACCTTTCTTTTTAATACTTATTGTGGGAGATAATATTTTGCATAATAATATGATTGATTTGGGGGCTAGCACAACTTTCATGTCGAAACAAGTGGAAGATGCCTTGAAACTTAAGTATGAGCCCTTGGGAAAAGGAATTATGCAACTAGATGGGAAGAAGGTTCTGACTATTAGTCAAATAAAGAATCTATCTCTGACCCTCTTCTCATGTCCAAACCAAAAAATCACACAAGAAGTGGTAGTGATAGACATTGCCTCAATCTTCAGAATGCATCTTTCAAGAGATTTCATAGCAAATCTTGGTTGATACTTGGTGCTCGACTGGTCTCACCTAATATTGAGAGCCAAATACGGTGTGAAGATGAAGATTCTATCTGAATCTTTGCATCCTAAACACATTACAGACAACATAGTCTTGCGTTTTGAGGCCGCACATACTTCGATCTCCAAGAAAAAGAGATACTACATGAAAATGCTAGAAGATGAAGAGGATACAAGCGATCAAACTCCTAAAGAAGAGGTGTTACTCAACCAATTCATTGACTCTGATCCATTCAAAAAAATTCATGCAACAAGGCTAGGCACCTATGTGATTTTCAATGATGATGAGGTCTTTCTAAAATTATTGAAGAATCGGGAAGAATCTGATGATCTAGGTGATAATTATCTATGGACCCTATATTTTGATGGTGCCAAGTGTAAAGCTGGCTCTAGAGTGAGTGTCTAATTAGTGTCTCTGATAGGATCATAAACCCTCAAATCTTACCATTTTCAATTCTTGTGCTCCAACAATGATGTCGAATATGAAGCCTTGGTTCACAGGCTAATTCTTGGAGAGTAGATAGGTGCAAGAAGAATAGAAGCTTTAGGAGATTCAGAGCTAGTGGTGAGCTAGGTCCATGGACAAGAAACTACAAAAAAATAAAGGATGAGATCTTATAGGCATCGAGTTTGGGATCTTATTGAGAGTTTCGAAGCTTTCAATATACAAGTTATCCCTTGATCACAAAACAACATTGTTGATTAGATGGCCATTGTCAGCTCACAATTTGAACCAGTTTTTGACCCAATGTGGTAGAGTACGGTGCGAGTCATTGTTTGACCCTCAATTCTTGACAATGATCAGAATTGGAAATTCTTTGATGATGACATCCAAATTGCTTCCTTCATACAAAAATTAGGAATAGTTTTGACTATTCATGACCAAGAGCAGAATTCACCAAGGAACAAGTCATCCGGGTTAAAGGGAATAAGCTTCCTCAAGGATTAATTTCTCTTGAAAATATCTTTGACTATGAGGATGCAAGAAATGGCAAGCAAAGGTTTACTACTCATGCAAGGTATTACAAAGAGCTCGATGTCAGAAGCAGAAGGAAGTTGAAAGTTAGAAGGGAAGTGCCTCACAAGGAAAAGAAAAGACTAAAGGACCTTTGCTTCAAGTATGATGGGGTGATCGCATGGACCTATGATGATCTTAGAGGATATGACCTGGGCATAATTCAACATACCATTGACTTGGTGGAAGGGTCCAAACTCGTCTGACATAAGCAAAGGCCAATCAACATGAAGGTCAAAGCATTGATGGAACAAGAGCTCACCAAGCTGGTTGAATCAAAGATCATATACCCTATCAAACATTCTACATGGGTGTCAAATCTAGTTCTAGTCCAGAAAAAGAATGGTGATATTCGACTTTGTGTTAATTTTTAGGACTTGAATAAAGCCTCATTAAAAGACCATTACCCCTTGCCACTAATGGAGAAAATTTTGCAAATTGTGGCAAGATCCAAGATGTTCTCCTTGCTAGATGGTTTCTCAGGATATAACCAAGTCTATGTGAAGGAAGCTGACCAACACAAGACAACTTTTACCACTAAGTGGGGAACATTTGCATACTCAAAGATTCCATTTGGACTTTCTAATGCTAGTGCAACTTTTCAACAAGCAATGGATATTGCTTTGAAGGGATTGATCAATTTGATTATCCTCATATATCTAGATGACCTAATGGTCTCTTCAAAATCAAAAGAAGATCATTTCAATCATCTAGAGAAGGTTTTCCAGAAGTACCAATAGTTTGGGATTTCTTTGAATCCCAAAAAATGTGTCTTCAAAGTACCTCAAGGTAAGCTCCTTGGATTTATAGTGTCGAAGGAGGGAATAGCAGTAGACCCTGAAAGGGTCAGATCTATAATGGAATTACCTTTGTTAGTAAACCAAAAGGGACTGTGATCTTTTCTAGGGAAGATCAATTTTGTCAACAGATTCATATCAGATTTCGTAGGCACTGTGAGACCAATCACGCTAATTCTTAAGAACCTACTTTTCAAATGGACTCCTAAAGGAAAGGAAAATTTTGAGTAGCTAAAGATATCCCTCTTTGAAGCCTCAGTGTTGGTCAACCTAGATTTTTCAAAAGAATTTCTACTCTATGTATATAGTAGCCAACATACCATAGCTTCATTACTCACCCAGAAGTGTGAGGAAGAAAATGGAGAGCATTCTATCACATTTATTTAAAGGACCTTGAAAGGTTTTAAAGCTAGGTATAATTTTGTAGAAAAGTAATCTTTTTCCATTTTCAAAAGTTTAAATAAATTTAGACACTTGGCTTCGGCCAAAAAAATCACTATTCTTGTAGCACATCCTAGTGTGTAGGAATGCATCATAGAAGGGGAAATAATAGAAAAAAGGGAAAATTGGATCACCAAGATCTTAGAATATGATGTGAACATTAGACCAACCAAGCTAGTTTGGGGAAGAGGTTTGTGGGAGTAAATTGCACAAGAATCAAATTCTAAAGCTGACAGGGAGATTGATCAAGTCTACTCAAATCAATTCAAGTTCAAAGAATCTTGGGTGGCTAATTAGACACAGTATATGGAAAAGGGGTACTACCCGACTAGCCTTCCGCTTCATAAAATGAGATACTGCTGATTGCAAGGCACTAGGTATGTACTAATTAAGGGTATATTATTTAAGAGGAATTATGATGGTGTACTACTCTAATGTCTTGAAAAACTATAAGCGAAAAGAGTTCTTAATGAATTCCATCATAGTCCTAAGGGTGGACATTTCTCTGCCAATACTACTTCCTTAAAAACCATGTGAGCAAGATATTATTGGCCCTCTATGTTTGTCAAATCACACCATTTGGTTCAAAAGTGTACCCAGTAGCAATATTTTGTTGGCAAAAGAAAGAATGTCGCTTTGCCCCTGAGCCCGATCGTAACTAAGGAACCCTTTGCTCAATGGGGTCTGGATTTTATCAGAATGCTAAATCCTATTTCCAATGCTAGACATAAGTGGATCCTCATGGAAACCAAATACTTCACAAGGTGGACAGAGGTCGTAGCCCTAAAAAGTGCCACAGAGGGGGAAATTGTCAATTTCATTGAAGAGCTAGTAGCCAAATTTAGCCTGCCCAAGATCATCATATCTGACAATTCCCAAGCCTTTGTAGGATTACGATTGTTAGATTTTTTTAATAGGCACATGATTTTCCTTAAGAATTCATCAAATTACTACCCACAAGGGAATGGGTTAGTAGAATCAACAAACAAAATTCTAATTAGGTTATTTAAGTGCATTGGGTTAGAATGACAAAGGGATTGGCACAAACATCTACGAGTTGCTTTGTGGGTAGATTAGATTACTCCCAATAAAATTTTGAGGACTTCTCCTTATGAACTGGTATATGGAAAAGAGGTAGTATTGCCTATCTCCATAGAAATTCCTACCTTACAACTATTGAAACCTCTAGAAATTGAAGAAAGCAATGGAATGGAAGTATAACTAGCAAATCTCCTTAAGCTACAAGAAGATATCAATAGAGAAAAAGCCTACAAATGCCATGATAAACCATCAACAAACTATAAAGTGGTGGTTTGACAAAAATACTTCTAACCTAGAATTCAAAGAAGGGAGCTTAGTGCTAAAGTACGATGAGCATACTGCAAAGCCAGGGTAACACACAAAATTTGAAGCACTATGGAAAGGACCCTTCCAAATTAGCACGTGCAAGGAAAAGAATGCATAGAAACTTGAAGACATGGAAGGAAACTCTTTAAATATACTAGTGAATGGTATTTATGTAAAGTTATTCCATTGAAATACATAGTTCTTAAAAAAAATTAATAGTTATGTACCATATGTAAAAATTTCTAAATATGTTCTAAATTTTGAGAATAAGTCATCCGAGAAAACACTGAAGAAATGAAAATTTGTATTATATTATATTCATCAAAAAAAATTACAATATAATGTAAGGCTCAAGGCTCAGATTTAAACATAAGGCTCTCTTGAGCATACCCAAAAGAGTAGTAGAGAAAAAAGGAAGTCAAAAAGGAGGAAACATGCAAAAAAAGTAAAGTAAAGCCTCTAGTCATTGTCAAAAAAGAAAAAAAGGGCTCTTTATTAAGTTGTTGCTATTGTTGTTGTTCTTCTCATCTGATAGGTTGCAAAAGGGGTAGAACACAATGCACATGAGCTACCCATAGTGTAGACCTAAGGTCTACTTGTCATGACTCTACACTAGGAAGTCAAAGTGTGTCCTCTAGGCAATGCCCAGAATGTGCTTGACCCCATACTCTCACAGTAGAAAAGTGGCTATTGGTTGAGAATAGTAGTGTTGTGTCTCAAGATCCATGGTGCAGAAGTCAAAAAGGAAGGGCAACCAAGGTACATCTATCCCAAAGTTCACATGCCTACAAACATCTGTAGTGCTCAAGATACCAATGTCAGGGATAGCCACTTTCACTACCTCGCCAAGCCCTTCCATCAATGAAGTGTCAAAAATTGGTGGCATAGCTCAATTATCATAGGCTTGGACACATTTAGGTCTAGTAGAAAGGCCACAAAGTGGGAAAGGATGTTCCAGTTGCTCCGAAGCTAGTTTTCATTGTTAATGAAGTCCTGGACAACCACCCACCTAAACACAACCATGATGAGGTGGTCACATTTCTTCACTAGGCACTTAATTCGGTCACTAGTGACCTCTCTTGCAAAAAAATATTGTGGCCTCCGTGGGAGGAGCCAAATGGGAGTGCCTAAGCCAATAGACATTTTGATATGTAGTGAATTATGGTATAATGGGAACCAATGACAAGGTTGTTAAACTTAAGAGAATATGTTCTCGAATGAATGTTGCAAATGGTGAGCTAGCAAACTCAGCCAATCGAAGGTCTATTTATGACCATATGACAATAGAAAGTATTAAGGAAAAAAGAGAAGGGAAAATGAATCATATGGGGAATCTGACAAAATTCCTTGAGAAATAAATTTGGGCATTTGGGAGTAAATGCTCTTGTATGTCGATTGTTGACATGTGTCCTTTTCGATTATTAGCACAAGCTAGCTTACTAATGGGAAAATACATGGATTAACATGCTAAAACTCTAAAAAATTAATGAGCACATCTTTTCAAGAGTACCTTGCATCACCTTAGTATGTTTCACATAGTGAAAAACACATTTTTTGATGCAACAAGTTTATTTGTTAAAAAGGCGGTGGAGGGAATGTACTAATTCCATTATCATAGTGTTTTTTGTATTCAAGAGAGATACGGATCTCCAATCCACATGTATCACCTCGATGGTAGCATTTAATGGACCAACGGTAATGGCATAGCTTTAACTACATGTACGAGTCAGAGAATTAATTGCACTCAAAAGTATATTTCTCTAAGGAAGAAAAAGGAAAGTGGCCATTATCGCCAAGAAGATCTTTGTAACTTCCTCGTACAACCATGGTGGAAGCATCAACCTCTGGTAGGCAACCGTTGTTTCAAACAAAAGGCCTAGTTACATCAATATTTTTGGGCACAACTCTTTCGCCAACACCCCAACATTAGAGGAGTGGCCATTTGAGCACTGTAAGAAGGTGCTACCTAATAAATGCATCCCAAAAGAGGTGGAGCAAGACCTCACCAAAAAAATTTTGACCCTAAGTTGTTAGCTAACCCTAAAAGCCTTAGGGAAGGTGTGTTTCAGAGAATGCTGGAGCATGAACCATCAGAAGGTTTTGCATTTCTGCTCTGGAATAGTGGCCTACCATAGTTTATGTTGCCTATTGTACATTCATGCCCAAAGTTGGTCAAGGCATGTGTAGAAAAAATTAACAAAAAGACAAAATCCATTGAGGTTCGTGGGGTTAAATTGACCATTTCTACCAAGGCCTACGAGATATGTTGTGTATCCCTACCACCCGAGGTGCTGAAATTTTGATGAAGAGCAGATGGATGCCCTCGAGGAGGACATGATCAGGGTATGTGCAGGATCATCATGCAAAAAACAGGCCCTTAAGTGGCAAAAAATTTAGAAAAATCAGTGTTAGGCAACTTGACATAAATATTTGAATAAGTTATCTATATTATTTCAAAAATATGTAAGAATAGAATTTGTAGAAAATTGAATGTAGTTTCTAAAATACTAGGTTTATTTAAAAATAAATAAAATCTATTTGGTGAAAATTTGAAATTTCAATGCAGTAGTACTTAAATTTCAGGGGAAAAATAGGAAGTAGGTGTCTTTCTGACCACCCTATCCATAATAAAATGATAATATTTTTTTGTAATATTTTACATATAAGTATAGGACTCATCTCCAGATGTGATGCATATTTTTTTGTAATTTTTTTCCAAGTAAATAATTAATTATGAATTTTTTATTACAACTTTTAGAAAATATAAAAACTCATATGTCTGACCACCTTAACTTGGTCAAAACTTCATTAAATTTAATTTTTCTTTTTTTAATCCTATAGTATGTGAAGCATAGAATGTGACGATGTTTTGATTCAAAAATATGATACCGTTTGAAAGTTATAGATGTTTTTCAATCAGCCTATCGATCGACTTTAGTCATAATTCTAATAGAAAATGAATAATAATTATTTATTAAATTCAAATTAAATCATAATTTATATTTTTGGAAAGCTGAGAATCTCCTCTAAAAACCCTTTTCGTTTCATTAATTTTGGGTGAAAAAAAGTCATCAGCCACATACCCTACAAATATTGCCACTTTTTTGCGCACCATGATCCTGCACATACCCATCAAGCAAACATTTGTTTATGAGGATGAGATGAAGGAAAGGATAGAGAGAAGTCATCTTCTCTTTCCTCTTTTGCAAAAGAAATTAAATGACACATAGTTCGTGTTCTCAATGCTCGCCTGGGTTTTCGGCCTTGACAATCATGAAGAGGTCAACCCCTTCTAGCTTTTCTTGGATTTCATGCTAAAAATGGAAATAAGCTAGTGGTAATATGATTTTTCTGAGGTAATAGCTAGGAAAATGAGGAAACAACTAAAGAATTATGGTAATGAGTATAAATTTAGGTATTTTTCTATCTTGGCTCATTTTCTTTTGCATCAGAATTTGGACTGGTTAGGGTGGAATGTGTCAGTGTCTAGGCTAGATGAAAGGAGTTTCCTTCAGCCAATTTTTGTATGGACCCATGTACTTTTGAGGACCATGGATTATTATCAGTTTGTAAATGACTTTCTAAGGCTAGTACTCCAAGATTTGTTGCCTTGCCCCATTGACTATTTCTCTCAAGATGTCATCGAATGGATAAAAGATCTTCCAACCCCACTAGATTATTTATTGGATGAGGATTTCACATTCATCAAATTCCATGGTTTTCTTGGGGATCCTTTCCAACTCCCCAAATTTATAAGATAGGGTCTTTGCGTTAGAGGCATGCCATCAAGTGACTGTTGTTGATAGGGTTTATGGTGTTGGAGGGAAAAAAATAAAGGTTTACTCACTTCCCCTCATTACTGCTAAAATTCAGGTAATACTGACTAAGAAGAAAGCTGAGGATGAGATAACAAATTTACTAGAAAAATTAGGCCTAGTCCTCATTTGTAACAAGTGGAATTACAACCTGAATGGGGTTTATAGTTTAAAACATGAGATTCGGGAGTACCTGGAGAGAAGGGGGAATCTGGCTCAAGAAAATGCAGAGATATATATTGATCAGGCCTACATCCCATTCCAATGGCTAAGATGGTTAAGTTTCTATGAGCTGCAACCATAATATCAAAGGAACCTCTTGATAGAAAAATCCCTTGACACATATTCAAAGTGTAGGGGATGGTTAGAAAGAAAAAAGGAAAAATCATGGAGATTTTGACAGTAGATGAGATGCTAGGGTGCCCAATTTAGTAACTTTCAGCCACATGATGATAAATTCAAGGACATATATGATAAAGAGGTTGATTTTGACAACAACAACTAGGAGACAAGCCATGAAATTGATAAGGAACAAGTTCCGCCTTAGGCTTCTTAGCCTCGGGAATCTGATAGTTAGAGAGACTCAAGGCAAAGGGATTCACAAGCTCCATCCTCTTCCAGTGCCCAAAGTAAAGGGAAAATAACCTAACAGTTTCCAAGGGGGTCCACTGTTGCCACTGAAGGCCAAGTTTTGAAGAGATTGACTACTTGAGGAACAAGATGTACCAATTTTTATCATGCAAAAAGAAGAAGGGTCTAGGACTTGGGTGCTCTTGATGTACCAATTTGATAAGAAGAAGCAGTCTTCCCTATAAAATGTTCTGACAATTGCGGTTCAGGTAAGTTTTGCTCCCCCTCTTCTTCCTATTTTTGTATCTTTGGTCAATCCCCTACCTCCTCCCATGGAAAGGAATCTTTTGTCCTTGGACCCTAAGTTGATAATCGTAAATGCACCCCATGCCATTTTTAATGAACCTGCTAAAACTACCTCATGTGTCAAAGGACTATCATCTGTTGCAGCTGCTATTGTCTCTTTCATTTCCTTGTCAAGATCCCCCATCAAAATGACTAAAACCACTGCTTTAACTATCACTCCTAGCCCATCTACTTCCAGGAACCATCAACCAATTTCTATGTTCACCACTATTGGTTTTTCACCTGCTCAATTTGGTGTCCCACCCTTTTCCATGATAACACTACCTTTTCCATCCCCTCATGCTCACACATCAAAATTTTTCCCTTCCATCACTCTTTTCAAGCTACCTCCTAGTGATTCCATTGAAGCACAAAGAATCAATGTCCTTCATACTCTTAAGGGTCATTTTGATGCTACCAACTAGGCTCAATAGACCAAAAAGAAAAAAATATTGTTGAAGAATTCCAAGATGCCCGCTAACCAAGAAGATTGAACTCTACTTCAACGAGGAGTGGAGCTCTCTACTTATTACTACAATGAAGCTACTTGTTTCCAAGCTCAAAGTTAAAATGCAGATGGAGGATTATGACATTCATGCTGTAAGCTTGTATTTGAATGAAACTCTCTCACATTCAACAAAGTGGTCTATCCAAGGCTACTCAAAAGGTGGTGTATACTAACTATGAGAGGCTTGATAGGAAATTGAAGAAGTACAAGGTAGATTTGGGAAATGCAAAGGAAATAGTAAGTAGATTGTAGAATGAGATCCAAGTTAGAGAAGCTAAAGTGACCCGTATAAGGAAAATTTAAGGCTAGCAAGGAGGTGCTTCTAAATTGCTTGCAGAAGCTTAAAGTGGATAGGTTCAACTTCATGCTAAAATTGAAGATTTTAAAAGAGTGTTGAATGATGTCTAATCTCAAACTGTCGATGATATTTAGAAGGCGTAGATGGAGGCAGAAAAGTCAAAGCAATAAGTTGGAACGCTGAGCTCAGAATCAACAAATTTCCTTCAAGAGAGAATTCAAATGGAGGAAATTGCAAGAGCAAGAGAAGCTCAATTCAACCAAGAGCTAGTTCTTGCATGAGGATCTGGAGCCCTCCTAATAATGAATAAGTTGGTATCCATGCATTGGGAATAGATTGCAGCTAGTGTTGTTGTTCTTGGGCCACTCTACAATTCTTAAGAGATGTTTGGGAATCAAATGCCAAGGTTAGCCTAATGGCTGATCAATTTATGCAAAAATGCTCACCCAGAGTGGTGGAATCCCACAAATTTATTTCTAAGTTGTGCATCGCCACTGATAAGGCCCTAGTAACCATAGGGATTCTTGATTGACAGGTCACCTCCATCAAAGCTAATGAGATCTTTAACTATCACAAGGTTACAAAAAAATGTAAAGAGTGCTAGAAGGCACTAAATAAGTGGGTCATCGAAATCAAGGACTTCAGAATCTTGGTTACTTATGAGTTGCCTCCTCTCCTTTCACTAGATGAAGACATGCTAACAATTGAGGACACAGATGCAATCTGACATAAGTTCTAGACCTCTACAAAACTCCCAGGTTCAAGTACAACACCCTTGGATGATGATGTTGAGTGTGAGATTTATCTAGGTCTTTCTTGACTCTATTATCACCTAGGAGCAGTCTCTTCCAAATGGGGATTTGTCTCTTTTAAATAGGTCTTCAAGCTAGAGCAAGCATATAGACAAATCTAAACTCTCGTTCTACCAACTCATGTAGACTGGGAGGAGTAGCACTCTGCTTTTTTCAAATTCCAAGAACTACCAAATGCCTTGGTTTATGCCTCCACAAGTGAAGACCCCCTATGATTGGCTAGAACTGTGAAGCATTTTTTCCTTAATAATTTTTATTTTCAACGTGTACATGCTTTTAGTTTTGGGTATGCTCGAGCTCAAGTAAGGTTATCAAAAAGGTGTGCAATGCACCACATGGTGGGTGTGTAGCTTTCATCTTTCTTCTTCCTTTTGGGAGATAGTTAAGGACACGTGTTAGCTTGTTGGAGATTTTCTAAGGAGCTATATTCATGAGCTCAGGAGTTTCTGCATTTTTGACATGTCACCTCTTCGCTGTGGGCAGATTGTGATTCTTATGAAATGATATCTTTTGGGAGTTTGTCAGAGCTTGTTGGACTTTTTCCTTTCTTAAATTTTTGGATGGATGCTTTGAGTCTATAATTTTTGGTGATGTGATCAATCAACTAGATCTTCTGGATAGGATGTTTTTCTAGGATTTGTTTGTTTATAGGCCTTTATCTTTGCTAAATATCCAAAAAGAATTAATGTGGTAGTTAAAAATTGACGAGCAAAGATCGTTGTGACCTAACCAAGGATCTACAATCAGATCGTGTGCTATCAACTGTCAACAACTAGTAGTATTGAATTTTTCTTTGAGGTGATGTTTCCTTCTTTCTACAACTATATAAGAGAGGCGACAACACAATGGGAGTTTGGATTCCAAGTTTCATTTTCCTTTTCCAAGGAATTTTTTTTGTAGTTTTCTTAGGATATAGAACTATTTTCAGGAGCATAATTACAAAACTACTTATCTTTGGAATATTATATCTTTTAAGGATTAAACTATTATCGAATTAGCATCTGACCTTTGTTTTAAAGTTCATTTAATATTCAAAGTATGAACTATTGAGAATAAATTATTGAGACTATCCATGTATGGCCTTTTTCAAGCTTTCTTTCTTTATATTATTATTTTGAATGAAACATTGTGTCTTGCAAGCTGAATTAGAATAGTTCAAGTAGTTGATTTCCATGTTGTATGCTCGTGTGGTAGGATAATAACTTATGAAATATGGATTATGTCATTAGACTTCTCTATTTTTTTGATAGGCTATTTTATTATACTATGCTATATTAGGAAGGATAGTTCATGTAATTTCTGAATGTTTTTATGTTGACCTTACAAATCTTTATATTTGATTAGACCTTAATGAACACTACCTGTGGAAAGATTTGAAAGTTTGCACTGTGATTGTTGTTAGCCTTTTCTATTCATTCTCTTTCCAACAATGAAGGGTTGTGGTGTTATATGTCTATTTTTATCAATCATGGGAATGGTTGGGTTTGAAATGTTGTAAAAGTGTTTTTGCATTGCCATTTTTATGTTTTATATTTACATTTCCTTCTACCCTTTTCTCCAAACCCCCAAAGAAGAGTTGAATTTCTATAAAAATCCTAGAGGTATTCAGTGAGTCAAAATTTGGTCCCCCACTCACTAGATCTCCCATATGACTATTGGAGAGGTGCAAGCTTTGATGATCAACAATACCCATAGCCTGCAGTTGCTCTATGTCCTCTGCTATAAGTGATGGGGATAAATCTCTCAAAAAAATTAGATGCCTACCCCCTAGGCACTACTATGAATGGGTGGATACCTATAGAAACCACAAAAATATGCTCTAAAAAACATCCAATATCTTTATTTTTTTCTGTATTCATCATTCAAGTGTACTAAAGTTGTTCTAGTGTACTTCCCTAAAGGCCCTAAACACTTTAGAACCCTCTTGGGACAATTCGCAAAGAAATGGGACACTTTGCAAAAAAGTGGGACACTTTGCGAACAAAAGGGACACTTTGTGAATGAATGGGACACTTCACAAAAAATGGGGACACTTTGTGAACTTTTTTTCCAAGATCCTAAATTAACCTAGAAGTGCATAAAACTAATTCAATAATAGCATAATCACAAAGCACAAGTAGTAGAATCGACTCACCTTGTTATGATGCTCATTGCGTGCCACTTGATCCCATAGAATGCCTAGTCTCGTCGGCTTGTAGTCTCATCTGCTCCACATCTTCCACTCTTCTCTTGTCACTCTCATGCTACAAGAAGGTAAAATGAAAAATTAAGTGAAAATTACTTTATTTTTCACCCTTTTAACTCTTTATGCTCTTATACATATGAAATTAGGATTTTCACTATCTTAAGAGTTAATAAAGTACTTTTTATTCAAAACAACATAACTGGTACTAGTGAACTCTATTTTTGACACCGTTTGATGCGTTGGAATCATGATTCCACACCAAACATCATCAATCATCTATTGTTATGTGGCATGGTACTTGGATATGTCCTACGATATGATTTTCCTTATTTGATGTAGCTAGTTTGCTACATTGATTCCACCTCTGTAAAGAAAGAAAAATCAAGGGGGCATACATCTACCCTGGAATTTGATTTCTAGAAGGTAGATAAAAGGATTTTTGGATAAATAATGAATTTGTGTTGCAGTATGTGGTTCCTAATGTTATGGTTTTGCAGATAACTACACTGGGGCCTCCATTCTCCCATATTTTGAATGAGTATCCTTCTATAAAGTAAAAGTGTATTGTTTAGAGTCCTTTAGCTTACATATGAATGTAGAGTCATATGGGCGCTAAAGTGGGGGCTAACTGTGCACACATAAATTGTACTCCTTTGGAGATAGTACAATATGTGGTCTAACTTGGTCTTGTTTTAGACACCCTTGCATTAATCACCCCTTAAAAACTACATTTATAGGCCCATAAGACTCATTATTTTGGATTGGGTATGTGCATGATCATCATGGAAAAAGTAGGCCCTTAAGTGGCAAAAAATAGAAAAATTAGAGTTAGACAACTTAACATGAAAATTTGAATAAGTTTATTATTTCAAAAATATGTAAGAAAGAATTTGTAGAAAATTAAATGTAGTTTCTAAACTATGAGGTTTATTTAAAACAAAAAAACTATTTGGTGAAAATTTGACATTTTAATGCAGTAGTACTTAAATTTCAGGGAAAAAATAAGAAGTAGGTGTCTATTTGACCACCCTAACCACAATAAAATGATAATTATTTTTTATAATATTTTAGATATAAGTAAAGGACTCATGTCCCAATGTGATGCATTTTTTTTTGCATTTTTTTTCCAAGTAAATAATTAATTATGATTTTTTATTACAAATTTTAAAAAATATAAAAAATCATATATCTGACCACCTTAACTTGGTCAAAAATTCATGAAATTCATTTCTTTTTCTTTTAATCCTATAGTATGAAAAGCCTATGAATCAAGACTTTAGTCATAATTCAAATAGAAAATGAATCAGAACTTTAGTCATAATTCAAATAGAAAATAAATAATAATAATTTATTAAATTCAAAGTAAAGCATAATTTATATTAGTGGAAAGTTGAGAATCTCCTTTAAAAACCTTTTCGTTTCATCAATTTTGGGTAAAACAAAAGTTGTCAGCCACATACCCTACGCATACCTATCATATTGCCACTTTTTGGCCCATCATGATCTTGCACATACCCAACTATAAGGCCTATTCCACTCACAAATCATACAAATTTGAAAAAACACATTTAAATGATTCAAATTCGAGAAAAGCCACCTCAAAAACCTTTGGTGGGACTAAGTCGCCCAAGGTGGTGACTTAGTTCATTTTGGGGGATTTTTCAATTTTGAGTGGGAAAACAACTAACTTAATTCAAATTTCTTATGGATGCCAGCCTGCGAAATTAAAATAATGAATAATTAGGTATTCATTCCAATAAAAATATTTGTTTAGGTAATTTTTCATAGCATTAAGTCATTCTCAACAAACAAATTCAAGAGTCTAATGTTGAATATCTTTTAGAAGAAGATTCATTAGTCTATCTACAACAAAGTTGAAGCTTTAGGGCAGCAATTTAGGATTTTTGCAAGTTTTCAAGCTCACATTTTTTTGAAGATCTCACATTGCAAAGGGTTGCTAATGGATTCCTATGAAGAATCATGGATAAATCTAGGTTGAGGAGATGCAACTATCCATCAAATCAAGCCTAAGGACTTGTTTTCAAAGTGATACAATCTTCCATTTTCTCTCTATTTTTAGCCTAAGGAAGGTTTGCATTTCTTAAGATTCATTTCTAATGTGATATAGAGTCTCTTGGAATGAGTCTTGTATCTTTCTGGTTTCATTTATGCATCTTATTCTTGCATGTTAGAATAGGATTGTATCTTACTTCAAATTTCCTAGTCTTAGACACACTTAGGGCTAAGGTTTTATGTAGATTTAATTATCTTTCTCAAGGTTTAAATACCAACTAGGGGTTTGACTAAGGAAAAACCATCATTAGAAACCAAATTATACTCTGGTTTGTAGGTATTTTTGTAGATTTGGATCTGGGTTTCCATCAAAAAATAGAGTGCAGATTGAGGGATTCTATTTCCACTTTCAGATTTGTAGAAAAGCCAAAGAGGACTAAGTCACCAATAGTGGTGATTTAGTCCCACTGCAGTAGTGTTTATGAGGTTTTTGTAGATTTGGATACCCATTTGGTTCAAACGGGTTTCAGAAAAGTTCACTAGATCTAGGACTAAGTCACCCAACTTGGTGTAAGTGTCCCAGTTGGCCAAAAACTCAAATTTTCTAGAATTTCTAAGACATTTACAGTCTTAATTTTGTCCTTCATTAGTTTCTAGGAGCACAATTTTTGTTTAACATCTTTATCTTGTTCTTTATTGCATTTAATTTATCATTCTGCATATCATAATGTGTTTTCAAACAACTTGCATTTCTTAGGTTTTGCATTACTAATTCATTTATTTTATCGTTTTATTTCATTTAGACATTACATTTAGGAATACTTCATTCATATTTTCATGTTTTGAGTGGGGACATTGCCCATTTTGGCCCATCTATCTCCTTTTAGCTGAAAGCCCTAGAAGTGCAAGGGAGTCTTAGGGTGCCAAAATATTTGTCCACAACAAGTTTCCAAGTGACCTACCAACTTGAGCATTCATGCATTATAGAAATTGGAGCATTCAAGAGCTAATTATCAAGTGTTTTAGAGGATTATTCAATTATCAAGCATCATGTCAAAGTCATTATGCATCATGTTTTTTTTTCATCTAACATTTGTGATGTGGGGTTTCATGATTCAAGAAACTGTTCAGTTCAAGATCTATTACATTCAAGAAAGAGTCAAGATCTACATCTATTAGAGCCATTTCATACATATTTGTAGCACTTTATTCCTATGGTTTGGTGAGTTACAACATTTCATTACAAGCTTTGATTACCAAAATGGGGTTTGAACAAGGTAAACCCCTTTTTACTAAAAAACAACATTTTCCCCTCTCTTTAGTGTGTGATTTGGAAATATAGGTTGAAGACTCTCTAAAGAGGAAGATTGGAAGAATTTTCCAAGTGTTCAAGGTTTTCAAAGTTGTCACATCATCTACAAGATCGTTGAATGACATCTACAAAGCATAATCCCGCATTTCAGATTCAAAAACTAGGTTGAGAAGATAGAGAAGATTCAGGTCTTGATTCTTCAAAAAATCCAAGTAGGAATGATACACCACTTCTAGAGTATGATTCCCAGTATAGTCAAATTTCCAAATTTCAAGTGTTCCAAACTTGTCTTTGCTAGATTTTTATTCCTTCCCAAAAACCCTAATTTGGGACTAAATCACCGACACTAGCATATGAGTCCTAGTAGGCATTAAATTTAGCATTTTAAGAATTTTAGGTCTTTAATCAAGTGGCTACATGTTTCTAGGTGCACATCTCTAGTTTCTCAACTTTCTATTATGTTTTGCATTCATTTCTAGGTCATTTAGTAAAGTCTTGCATATCATTAGGTCTTGTCCTTAAATCTTGCATGTCATTAGCCTTTCCAAGCCCTAGCTCGATGGTGAACCCATCCTTATTCATTAATTATACCCTACCACAACCTTTAGAAGATCTCTTTTCTTCATTCCATCCTTGGATTGAGATCTCTAGGGTTTCCTTAAGTGAAACTAAGTGAAATAGGCCCTAACCCTAGTGTTCCATCTCCTAAAAGGTGGAACCTACCTCTTCCCCCACATCTTATTTCTATATTTTCAAAGAGTTAAGCTATAGGTCATTGGGCTAAACTATTGATTATTCTTGGTTAAAGAATTGTCCTATATACATACAATTAACTTAAATAGGATTTAATATCATAAAATAAAATAAAAATAAAAATAATAAATGATAGGTTAGAGGAGTTGGTCTGAGTCTTGGGTTTTCTCCCCAAGGTCTTGGGTTTGATTCTCTCTGGCCTGAAAGTCACCCTACCTTGGACACTGGGGGTTGCATTGGTTATCCCGAGGCTGTAAGGATTACTCTCGCCTCAAGCTCACCCTATAAAGGGAACCCATTGGGCTTGAGTCACAGGGATAACCTTCAAGACCAAAAAAAATTAATAAATGAAAGATGGAAGTTGCATGGTTAAATTAATTTACAAGAGGTTTGATAGTTTTATATTTATAAATATAGGCTACATATGCAAGGATTAGAAAGAAAGATAAATCAACCAAAATAAATAAATAATGCATAGTCAAATATTTTTTATTTCACCCATAAAAATAATTTAACAAGTACTATAAGTCCAAATGTATAGCCACATAATTTTTATTCTTAATCTCAATGACACAAAATCTACCTAAAAGGCTCAAATACCAAGGTGGTAGGGCCTAAGTAGAAAAATAATCTTATTCTTTTTTAAATGAATAATTATATTTTTATAGTAATAACGAGGAGAAAAAATTAGTAAGAAAATAAAAACTACGTAAAAAATCAAATATTGATCTACTTTCATTCTTGGAAGATAAACTCTTGTACTTGACCACATAGGTCTTTCCCTTTGAGTTTTCTTTTAATTCACCATCTTTCGATTAAAAAATATATTTTCCCTACATATCAGTTACATCATGATTTTATGCTTTATTTTCTACTTTTTCTATAAAAAATACAACTTCCAAATTTTATTTAAAATAATTTTGAAGGAATTTTAAATGTTTAATTTAAAACAAATATTTTAACTTTATTTTTCTTGTTGTAGCTTATTAGTTTAATATTTCTTCAAATATAAATATATTTTTATGAAAAACTAATTTGTTTTATATATTTTGAGATATCATAAGATCACCTTCATCATGTATGTGAATAGTTGATGTATTTATAATTAATTTGTTTCAAATAGGTCATATATCCATGTCACAATCATTGTGATCAATGGTGTAAAATTTCATAATAATAGTTCTAGGAATCATTAGATTGAATGTTTCTTATTGTATTTGATAAGAGATCCAATTGACTTGTATGCATTTAGGAATTTGGTGGACCCACTCTTCACATTAAATACTTACTTGGCCAATAGCAAGATGAATAAAACTAAAATTTTCATCAATTCATTTTAGCTTTGTATATTATTGGATTGTCTTAATATAATAGTTGCAAATTGGATAGAGTGATTATATTTGGAGGATCTTCATGCTTGCATAATGCATTAAAATATTGTACTTAATTTAATACATATTAGACCATTCCTTATAGTTATAGAATTTCTCCAACTAAACATATAAATAATTTTTGAAGAAGAATACCAAATACTATCTTATTTTGAATGAAATATTATATATCTTAACATCATGTAACTTTCATAAATATTTTAATAAAAAGAACACAAATAGAAGAATCATATAAAAAAAAATTCATGTTTTTTTATTAGCTTCACATTTTTCCATGCTGTAAAAGTAGAAACCCATGTCACATTTTATAAAGGAATCGATCAACACCAAAAAAATTATCAATTTTGATCACATAAAAGTGGTCTTTATATTTTGAATTTCAAAATGATGTAAACTAATGAATTGTAGAACTCTTGATGATGTTTATTCTTGTATTTTTTCATATCTTTTTTCAAATTATTTTGATTTTTTTTATCAATTTAAGTGCAGGTTTTGAAATGTTCAAAATTTTAGGAAAAAATGACATTCAATTAACAAACAAATAGAAAAAACTCCATTTTCCCTTGATTTTTTTTCAAGACAAATAGGCAATGTCAATATCTAGTGCATGGAAAAAAATTGAAATTTTGAAGTATATTTTTCTTGTAATAACATTTTAAAGTTAAACTTACCAAAATTTGATAGTTTTCATTTGATGTCAATTATTGTTTCCCCCTGTCTCTTTTCGTGGAGCGATGCTTCCCCCTGGATTCCCCCTTACTATATGCCAAT
Source organism: Sequoia sempervirens (assembly GCA_007258455.2). NCBI lineage: Eukaryota > Viridiplantae > Streptophyta > Pinopsida > Cupressales > Cupressaceae > Sequoia > Sequoia sempervirens. Next base: position 64,433,197 of record VDFB02075321.1, on the reverse strand, counting down.
TTGGTGGTTCCCCTCTAAGATGTAATCTCAACCCCCTTATCGAGTGTTTCTCATGAGTTGAAGATGGTTGATTCTCTTGATGAGATCCCTGAAGAGGTGTTATATTGGGTTATACATTGTGTGGTGCCTCCTTCACCCATGGTTGTGTGCTTAGGTGGTATACTTAGTCATTTTAAGCTAACTATCCCATGGAAGTCATGTGATGTGGATTGTTGCTAAGGTAGGGAGGAAGTATGAAAAAGTTACCAGATAGAAGGACATAATGAGAAATATTGCAAATGGAAATAAAAAAAATTTAAAGTGGGTTGGCTCTAAATAAACTATGAAATCTTAGTCCTCTCATGGAATATCTAAGGACTCAATAGCCTTCATAAGAAGCATATTTTCAAATATTTCATTAAAGAGTTCAAGCTTGGAATTACCCTTTTATAAGAAAGAAAAATGACTACTACTGAGTTTGAAAAATCTTGCAAGTTATTTGGCCCAATGTGCTTCATTTGGTGGTGGATCTAGTTGGGGAATCTTTTTGAATGGTTACAATGTGGAAACCCTTTCTCAAAGGTTCCCTAATCTCTAATCATAAAAAATATTCTCAATGTTAGGTTCTCTAAAATTTTTGACCTTCATGACTGGGTGTTATCCAATTTCTATGTGCCCAACAATGTGGTTCAAAGGAGTAATACCTAGCTCAATCTATTGGGATGCAAGATTATCTTCATGCATAGTAACTGGATGGTGATGGGTGATTTCAATACCCACCTTTTTCCCTTTGAGAAGTAGGGTGGTATTTTGGATCTATTGGATAGTATGCGAGACCTTAACTCTTTCCTATATGATGGGGATTTCACTAATTTACACCTTGAGGGAAGATCTTTTATGTGGTCCAATAAATAGAAAGGGGACAACCTTATTTAGGTTAGGCTTGATCATTGCTTCGTTTCCTCCAACTGGGATATGTTGTCCCTTTCCTTGCCTTCTCTTTTAAGGATCGACTATGATCCTACCCCATTGCTTCTATGCTGGAATATCCCTCCTCCTAAGGCTAAGCACCCTTTTTAGTTTGAGCTGATGTGGACATACAACCCATAGTTCAGGGACCTTCTCACCACTTGGTGGAATGTTTGGGTTTGTGGCTCTGGTATGTTTAATTTGTCTTTCAAACTCAAGAACCTAAAATCTAATTTGAAGGAATGGAGTAGGAACCTCTTTGGTAATATCTTTGAGAAAAAAGTCTCTTAAAGATAAGCTTAGACAAGTTCAAAAAGAGATTAAATCTAGAGCTCTAGTTGATCTTATTGTTAAAGAAAAGACATGTTTGATAGAACTTCATAATATTATTGAAAAGGAAGAGGTCTACTGGAAACAGGGATCTAGGAATTAATGTATTTAGGAGGGGGATAAAAATTCTAGGTTCTTTCACATGACAACTTCGTGAACAAGAAGAAAAACATTATTCTTGAGTTGGTCCTTGGTGATGGTTTAGTGCTAACTTTTGAGGATGATTTGGCTCATACTAGTGTCTCTTTCTTCCATAGCCTTCTCAACTCACCCTCGATGGATTTTTTGGTAGGAAACCTCCTAGATGTTATTCCCCTTTCTTTATCCTAGTAAGAGGGTTTTTTATGGAAAGAGGTGCTTTAGCTAATGAGATCCAGGAGGTTTTTTTCTCCCTATCTCATTTAAGTCCCTTGGTCTTGATGGCTTCCAAACTTTCTTCTTTTGGAAGTTTTGGGATGTCATTGGATAGGATGTCACTACTTTTGTTGATGAGTTCTTCTCTACTAGAAATATTCTCAAAAAATCAATAACACTTTTATTGTTCTCATCCCTATGCATTCAAGGGCCAACAAATTGTCTCATTTTTGGCCTATCAGCCTCTATAATATGCTCTATAAAGTTTTCTCCAAGCTGTTGGTCAATTGTATTAAACCTTTTTTGAATAAATTAATCCATCCTACTTAAAAATGTTTTGTTTTGGGGCAAAAAATTACTGATGCTATTATGTTTGAGCATGAAAGCCTTCGCTTTATGGGAAAAAGAAAAAAAAAGCATGGCTCTTAAGTTGGATATAATCAGAGCCTATGATGAGGTGTCCTAGAATTTATTGTTTGAATTTCTTCATAGGTTCAAGTTCTCTAATAAATTCTTGAAATTCATTCAAAGTTGTGTGACCTCCCCTAGGTTCTCTATGATTATCAATGGTACTCCATAAGGCTTTTTCATAGCTTTTGGAGGTTTGCCAAGGGGACCCCTTGTCCCCCTATCTCTTTATTATGATGATTTAATTTCTTACTCATAATTTTGAATGTAAAATGTTGAATGGTACCTTGACCAATTTTTCCACCTCCTTTGTCTCTCAACTGATTTCTCATTAATAATTTGTTGATGATACAATCTGAAAAGAAGAAAAATAGGTGTTGTGTATTCAAAATGAGTTAACGATGGACCTATTTCTCACTCAATTATTGGGAAATGAGATCCAAATGATCAAATTATTTTCAACCAAAAGGTGAGTCAAGTCAAAGTCTGAATTTATAAATTTCCTTTTTTTGCAAGGACAGGGGTCCTAATTAAACAATACTTTGGGGAGAAAGATTAAAAATAGCAAACAAACTCCAAAATGCAATATACAAGGTGCATCTAATATATTAAGCTCAATTTTGATGGAATGAAAAAATAAAATTGAAATATGCGAATGGGAAAATGATGTGTACCAATCACCAAAAGTTCCTTTCCAAAGCTTACTAAGGACTCATTTGGCCTATGGTTAGTGGGTCCTAGCTAGGGCTCTGTGAAAATGGTGTTTGGATTCTCTTCCTTCATGTCTGCACTCCTAGTTCCTCGATTTTCATAGTTAGATAGTTAGAAATAAATTTTGCAGGTCAGTTTCTATGAAATTGCAAGAATAGTGACAACAAATGCAACTTTGACAACTTCACAATTTTTCTCTTCAAGAGATCTTCCACCTAAAACCTACAAACACACATCAAGAGGGAAAAATGTTTTATTTTTGGTGAATGGGGGTTTTCCTTGGTCAAATCTTATTTTGGTAATTAAACCTTGTGTTGTGTAAGAAATGTGGAATGGATGCTATCATATGATTTAGGACATAGAGGATACCCACTTTCCACCTACTACATTCAAGGGTAACCCTAAATATCTCAATACAAAAGAGAAATAAATATTGTAATAGGGTTATCTTAGGGTCTGAATGCAAAATAATAAGGGGTTCACCACCAAGTTTATACTTGGAAAATATAATTAAATGCAAGATAAACAAAGAAATACCCTAATTGAATGTAATGCACTATGAAATGACCTATAAAAGTGAATGAAATAAAATAGAAAACTGAAGACAGGAAGGTGTGCACATAGAAATCTAGAAATGAATAGAAGGAACTCTAAAACACTGGAAATCATACTTTTTAATGTTAAGTGGGACTCATTCGCCAAGCTAGATGAATTAGTCCAGTTTTTGAAAATTGTGCGTGAACAAGAATCTACGAAAAGGGTATTCGAATCTACAAAAACCTGAGACTGGAACTGGGACTCATTCACTAGAAGTGGTGAATTAGTCCAATTAGGATTTTCTAAAATTTCAAAGTCTGATCCTACTCTTCTACATCCGTTCTATCCTTCTTGATTGATTTTTAGATCTGAAACCCTGATTTGCAACCTATAGGTCTTTTCCCAGGTTCTCCAAAGCTCGATGAAAACTTTGACAACTTGGAATGATTTGCAACTTCTCTCCAATCTTTCTCCTTAGGAAATATGCAACCTAGACCTACAAATCACACACAAAGGAGAGGGTAAAATATTCTTAGGTTAGTGAATAGGGGTTTTCCTTTCTCAAAACCCCTGTTGGTAATTAAACCTTGAAATGAAATCAAATAATAATGGAGAATGATGAGTTAACAAATGAGATGTTGTAACTCACCAAACCCTAGCAATGGAATGCTTCAAACATGCATGTAATGAATCCAATGGATATAGACCTTGATTATTTCTTGACTTGGATAGCTCTTGAATGTAATGCTTGCTTGAATCACAAAATCCTACACCATAATTGTTAGCTCTAAAACAACATGTGTGAAATCCTTGACATGACGATTGATTATTGAATGCTTCTCTAAAATGCTTGATAATCTACTCTTGAATGCTCTTAAAATTTCTTGAATTATCATGTGAACTCAAACTTGCTATAAGGAATGCTCTCACAAAAGTCTTAGGTAAAAATGAATGAAAGTTACCTTGTATTTATACTCAATTATGAAAGAATTCCAAAAATTACAATACTACAAGCTGACATCAGATCAAGGAGAATAAAATCTTACTAAACATTTGATTTAATTTTGATTTTGGGCCACATGGGACTCATTCGCAAAAGGTGGTGAATGAGTCCCACTAGGCATAAATTTTGGGACCAATTTAAAAAATGCTTAGAAATGTGTAAAACTACGTTTGAGACCCAAAATTCTAGGTGCGACACATTCGCCCAAGGTGGCAAATGAATCTTAGATCAATAAATTTGTGTCATTAAAGACTGAAACACCTAAATTATGATTGGCTAACAATAGGTGTCAAGATTATCCTCAAAAAGATGTAATAAATGAGGCTTGCAGATGCCAAATAGGGTCAACTAAAGCATAAGAAAGCCTCATTATTAATGAAAAGCCTAGAAAAGTGTGAAATTTGGTTACAACACTTTAGAACACTTAAAATAAGGAAAGATTAAAGTTTATTTTGATTAAAAAGAGGCTTAGTAGGTGTAATTAATAAAAGCTTAGGAAAGTGTGAAAGTGAGTTATAATAGTTCACAACACTTTAGCAAGGTACCATTTATGTTTACTAATTCACAAGGGTCCAAGACCTAACGTGAATGTTTTAAACAAATTTAAATGCTAAATCAAGTCAATATTAAGCCTTGTTCACAAGGAGGGCCCAAACAAGTAAGGTTAAAGCAAAAGGGATACTTTTTCCGTTAACACATTTAGCTCCCACTTTAGTGAGAGGATGAACTTGCTTCAAACTCACACTAAATTAGAAAAACACACATCAAGAGGGGTCCAAGTGCACCAATGTGGATGAAAAAAGATGACAAGGATTACTAGAGGTGGCCAAGCCCCTAGGATCATGATCCCATGATAAACCAACATAGGAAGAAAAGAACACACACATGAGAATAATGTAATGAGCAACAACAAAGAACAGGCATGCACTGTCAAAGATAGAAAAAGAGAAAAGGTAACAAATAAAAGAGAGTTAAATAAAGTTTTGACCATTTTTCCATCATGATGTGGATTAGATCTAGGCTTTTTTTTTGAAAAAAATGCATACTCACTTTGAGGTGACAAAAATTTAGGATGTCTATTGGCTGAGAAGTCCTAGAAGGTGAGAAACATACACTCATGGATGGTTTGCACTCACACACACATACAAGTGGCTATGGGGAAAGTCATGCCTTAGTTGGGCTTCCTGCTCAAACCATACCAAAGATATAACCCCTGATAACTTTAATAAAGCTCCACAAAGAAATTGATTTTTGAGCTTCATGAGACAATCAAAACTTCATATGCTTGGAGCTCATGGACAAACAAGATAGCTCTATAGGAATGCAAGATGTATTATGCAAGGTGGCCATATAAATGAAAAATGAAAAATAGGGAATATTCAAAGGATTCTTACTTAGTTCATGTGAGGTCTTTAACTTAGGGGACATTGTGCCTAATGCCTCCAAGAGAGGACCAATCAAAGGATAAAATATTCACAACTTAGGGGATGCAGTGCATCACATCAAGACACTAAGAGGATCATGCTCTTGAGGGACATCACATGCAATGTCATCCCAAAAGTGGGAAATGCATCATATGAAATAAGAAAACTGCACCATGAACCAAGAAAAATGCAAACAAATAATGCTAATGTATGCCCCCACTTTAAAGAAATTGCTAAAGACTATGTTGTGAGCAATTACTTTAAAGTATAAAATGATGAATGCAAACAAAGAAGACATGAGATCCAACTTAGAAATCCCTATGCCAAGTCATATGTTTCCAAGTAAAGCTACATCATGAAAAAGAAAGGAGAAAAGAAAGGGGTTTCCCCCAAAATGAAAACACCTAACACATAAGGGATCTATGGATTTGGGGTCAATATGTTCTTATTGCAATATTTTTAGAGAGCTTGGAATTGTCATCATACCCCAAATACATATAGAACTAGAAGAATGATACAAAGAGAGAAAAAACAAAGAAAAATCCTTTTGGGTCAACATGGAAGAGACATGAATGTCTTGACACCTTACATCATCCCCACAAGGAAAACACGAGACAAATGAAAAAGATAAAGATAAAGAATTTTTTTTTGGTGAGCATGGAAGAGACATGAATGTCTCAACACCTTTTGTCATCACCCAAAGGAAAACACAAGAAAAATGAAAAATATAAAGAGTGAAAAGTAAAATATTGATGACGTAGAGAAGAATGAAGGTACAAACAAAGGAATGTCACAAAGAGAGAGAGAACATCAAGCATTACATTATAGGAAATCACATTACATACATGCAATCAAGCAAAATAAAATGAAAAAGAAATAAAGTGAAGGACTAGTAAGACACAAGCAAGTCAACCTAAAGTAGGTTATCCACCTCCCAATCATGTTCCTTGTATACCAAAGGTGGACAACTAGCTTAAGGGAGAATAGCAAGTGTTGAACTAGGATCAATACCAAGTTCAACATTCTTCTTAGGATAATTGTTGTTTAAGCTCATGGAAGAGGGAAAAAATGTATTCAATTCATTATGTACCTCTTCATCAATTTTAGCAATTTCCTCATCATCATCCAAGTTAATCACAATAGGAGGTCGAATGATAATTTCCATGGAAGAGTTCAAATATTGTTGTGGTTGTTGTATTGGAGTGTTTTTTTTCTAGGTGGGAGTAGGGTCATTATGCATTGCTTTAGTCAACTTTGGATTTTGATTTTCTTTGTTTAATTCTTCATGTAACCTACGAGAAAGGGCATGACGTCTACACCTATGCTCTTTAGCACCTCTATTTCTTTTAGTTTTATTTTCATGTTGTATTTCTATAGGAGCTGATTGATCAACCATAGATTTCTTTTCTTCCCTAAGGGGAGGAACATAAGGGACCACAAGAAGTTTTTTGACCATGTTCTCTTTGACATTGTAAATCTATTTTATTCTAGGAGGTGTGACAAGATTGTTTTCATTATCTCTTGGTCTTTTGTAGGATGTAGGTGAAGGTTTTTTCTTAGGTTGGTTTTGGTCATTTGTAATTTCTTTAGGTTCAAACATGGTTTTTTCAAGCATAGTCGGATTGGTGGTAGTTGGAAACATGTTTCGAAGGGATAGTTTTGTTATCTTCTTTTCCTTTAAATTTTGATAAGAAAATAAAAATAAGTCCTCTCATGGATTTATAGGTTCCATAGGCTTTGGCCAAAAGGAATATAAAGAATTTTTTCCTTTAGAGGACAATGTGTTAAAGCCACTATGATGGACAGTGAATTTTTCATTGTCAAAATGAAACTTTAAGAATTTGTGCACAACTGAAGGGACATCTTTCATGGAGTGAAGCCATAGATGGCCTAGCTTCACACAAAACTAGTCTGACTATAGGATGATTGATCGATCCCATCATAGGGAAAGAAAAACCACTATGTGTATTGATCCATGACTTTGGTTAAATATCATATATATCTTGATAGAGCTCATGCAAAAGTATGAATTCATTAGTGATGACATTCTCTCCATAGGTGGGATCTATTAGTATCCCATTGGTGGGATTGTCATGGATTTGGCTGGCTATGTAAAGAGTACCATCAAGTGCATGTTTAAGTATATCCTTAGAGGAGAAAGCAATGTCAAGAGGATTCTTAGTCCGAACCTTATGAGGAATGACATTTATCATTACTACCATATCATCCATATGGTCATTATCTATAGGATCATGTTGAATACTACAATCATTGTTATCATCATTTGTATTAACATTCATCACATCATTCTTTATAGTTTGGTTGTCTTTGAAAAATGAAATACTATGCTTGGGCATGGGTTTGGTAAATATTTTCAATTTTTGTTTAGTTGGGGAAAAGGACTTATTTCCTTGAATACTAACACCTCCAATGGATAGACGACTAGAATCAATGAGGCCTTCCACAAGATGTTTAAGATAATTACAGTGTTCTATGTCATGTCAATTTTGTTAGTGATAGTGGAAATAAGCATTTTATCTAAAGCTAGGCTTTAAAATCTTATTAGGATTGGGTGTTTTAATGGGAGTCAAGGTAATCATTTGTTGTTCTAGAAGTTGGGACATTGTTATGAAGAGTATCGGGTAAGGGAGTGAATTGTCTTTTTGGGTGTCCCCATAGCTAAAGTGTATCATAGCTTTAACAATAGCTACTTGGTTATTGAAATTTTGAGTTGTTTTTTGAGGGAGATTATATTGAAGGAAACCTCTATTCTATTTTCTAAAGGGTTGGGAATTATTTTGGTTTGTGGGATCAAACTTCTCAATTTGGCTAGAAGTGGACTTTGTATCTCGACTATTACCCAAATGTTGATAATCATGGAGAGTTGTACACAAGTGCATGAAGGATGGGAATTTCATCATGGTGAGCTTCTCTTGAATCTTGCTTTCCAAATTTTCCATGGACATATTTTGAAGGTGAGTGTTAAGAACCTTGACATCAATTTGGGAATAAATTGATTGATAGCGTGAGATGAAGTTAGTTATCCTTTCTTCTTCTTTTTGCTTGCATCTCATCAAATCAGCCAAGGTTATCTAAGGAGTCATATGCACTTGGAAATGATTAAAAAATGCTTCAAAAAGTTCATCGAATGAATGAATTGAGTTGTTCGATAGAGAGGAAAATAATTCCAGGGTAGTATCTTTCAAGGACCTAGGGAAAAGCTTAGCCAAGAGTTTATCATCAAGAAAAAAGTCACTACATAAGGAAATATAAGCATTAACATGGTTAGAAAGATCTCCCTTCCCTCCATATTTCTTGAATCTAGGCACCTCTACACCTTGTAAAATTGGTGTTTACAATATCTCTAAGGACAATCAACTGCTTTTGACTATGAATATGTAGGTGGGCCATTTTGATTTTGATTGATGGTGGGGATTTATTTTTGAAGGGGTGAAATGGTTTGGAAAAGTTGATTAATGAGAGCTTCATTGCTTGTAATATGAGATGGAAGTGAAAAAGGTGAAGGGGTGTATGTGTTTGAAGGAAAACAAATGGAATTCTTATGGGGGATAAAGTGGTAGGGGATATAACATGTGATGCCACATAGGAACTAGGGATGCTAGCGGGAATACCCAAGGAAGGAATCACATTACTAGTTTGTTGCATTGTTTTTGTGACTTGAGGGTTGGTATAGGTAGGTATTGAGACAATTGTTGTAAGAGGAGGAATTTGAGTTCCTCCTTGGCTTGTGACATTGCTAGTAGGTAAAGGAAAACTAGTGGTTGAAGTGAGGTGTTTTCCAAATATTTGAACTATGTTTTTCACAAGGTCAAGTCCATCTTCACTTTCAAGTATGTGATGAATGTTATCTATAATAGGGATGGCGATAGTTGAAATATTGTCATTTTTCACTTGATGTTGTAAGTTAGTTAGGTCCTCATGAATTTGAATTATGTTTTCTTGCGAGACACTATCATTCCTTATTTCAACTTGCATCACACTACTTGAAGGAAAAGGGTTGTTGAGGGTATGGTCCATACCTAGTGTACTAATGTCAATACTAGGAGTGAAAGAGATAGACAACCCAAGATCCACAATGATTGTGCTATCATAAGATGGCATGAGTCTCGAACTTTATCTCACTATGGTATTAGCAATAGGACACCAAATACTCATACAAGGGATACTAAATGCAAGGTGGATGCAAATGCAATATAAGCTAAGAACAATGAAATTCTTATGACAAAATATTTGCAAACTAAAATATAAAGGAAATAATAGGAAACATAAAATCATAAACTACACTTTAAATGCCAGAAAATGCAATATAGAATATGCACTGGGACTGATTCACCCAAGGTGGTGAATGAGTCCCAATGAGATTTTTTTTAAAAAAATAAATTTTTAGTTGAATTTTATGCTTTTTATGTTTTATGATGTGTATGTTGAATGCAAATGAAAACTTTGTGTGATTTTTAGTGAAATGAGACACACAAATGCAAGCTATATGATCTTCCACTAATGCAAAAATTGAAAACCCTACAATGCAAATTAACCAATGCAATGTTAATGCAAACAAGGTCTAGGATTATAATGCACTCCAAATAAAAATTTAACGTTCTAAATGTAGATTCACCAAAATATTATGTAAGAAATGTGGGATGGATCCTATCATATGATTTAGGACATAGAGCATGCCCACTTTCCACCTACTACATTCAAGGGTAACCCTAAATATCTCAATGAAAAAGACAAAGAAATATTGTAATAGGGTTGTCCTAAGGGTTGAATGCAAACTAATAAGGGGTTCACCACCAAGTTTAGACTTGGAAAAGGTAATGAAATACAAGATGAAATGAAAAAACCCTAATTGAATGTAATGCACTATGAAATGACCTAGAAAAGTGAATGAAATGAAACAAAAAACTAAAGACAGGAAAGTGTGCACCTATAAATCTGGAAATGACTAAAAGGAGCTCTGAAACACTAGAAATTCTACTTTTTTACGTTGACTAGGACTCACTTACCAAGTTAGGTGAATCAGTCTAGTTTCAATAAAACTATGTAGGAACAAGAATCTACCAAAAGGGTATCCAAATCTACAAAAACTTAAAAATTTACCAGAATTGGGACTGATTGACCAAAACCAGCGAATCAGTCTAGTTAGGCTTTTTTGAAGATTCAAAATATAATCCTTCTCTTCTCTATCTGATCTAGCCTTCCTGATTGATTTTCATATCCAAAACTTTGATTTGCAACTTGTAGGTCTTCTCCATAGTTCTCCAAGGCTTGATGAAAAATCTAACAACTTTGAATGATTTGCAACTTTTCTCCAATCTTTCTCCTTAGTAAATCTAAAGCCTAGACCTGTAAATCACACATAAAGGAGAAGGAAAATTTTCATTTGGTTAGTGAATAGGTGTTTTCGTTAGTCAAACACCTTGTTGGTAATTAAACCTTGAAATGAAATCAAATAAGAATGGAGAATGATGAAGGAACAAATGAGATGTTGCAACTCACCAAACCATAGCAATGGGATGTTACAAACATGCATGTAATGGATCCAATGGATGTAGACCTTGATTCTTGTCTGAACTGGATAGATCTTGAATGTAATGCTTGCTTGAATCACAAAATACTACACCACAATTGTTATCTCTAAAACAACATGATGCATGAAATCCTTGACATGATGATTGATGCTTGAATGCTACTCTAAAATGCCTTATAATATGCTCTTGAATGCTCTTGAAAATGCTTGAATTCTCTTGTGAACTCAAACTTGCTATATGGAATTCTCTTACAAAAGTATTAGGTAAAAATGAATGGAAGAACCTTATATTTATAATCAATAATGTAAGAATTCCCGAATTTACAACACTAAAGTTAACATCAGATCTAGGAGAATAAAACCGCAGCAAAAAATTGAGCTAATTTTTATTTTGGGCCACATGAGACTCATTCTCCCAAGGTGGCGAATGAGTTCCACCATGCCTAAATTTTGGGACCAATTTTAAAAATGCTTAGAAATGTGTAAAACGGGGATTGAGACCCAAAAATCTAGGTGCGACTCATTCGCCCAAGGTGGTGATGAGTCCCAAATGACTAAATCTAGGTCGTTCAAGCCTGAAACACCTAAATTATGATTGTCTAATGATTGATGTCAAGATTATCCTCAAAAGGATGCAATAAATGAGGATTGTGGATGAAAAATAAGGCCAATTAAAGCATAAGAAAGCCCCATTATTAATTAAAATCCTAGAAAAGTGTGAAAGTGGCTTACAAAACTTTACAACACTTAAAATAATGAAAGATTAAAGTTTATTTTGATTAGGGTGGGTGCATGAAGCTGGGTACCAATTTTCTAGCCACTTTTGAATTTTTTTTTACAAACTGCACTTGCATTATTTCACGTTAAAAACAAAGAAAAAAGCAAAATTATTTGCCTTGGAATACCAACCCAAAGGCTTGGAGAGCATTCCCAACAAGGCCACATATGTGTTTTTGCAAATTCTACAATTTTTCACATAATCGGGTTTGTGCTCACCATCAAGATTGCATTTAATTCAATATTGACAAAATAAAAACATGGGTAATGTTAGGTTCTCTCATAGCTATCAAACAATGTAATTTTTTTCACTTTTTGACAATGTTAAGCCTTTCATCCATAATTTCTTTTGTGAACCCCAGGACAACAAAACACCACATTTTTTTTTTTTTGAAAATAAACATTGCATACAATGAATATGTACATTCATTACATGAAAAACAATTATGCAATTACAAATTCATTCACGTCCTCTAGAGTAAAAAATGTCATTATGAATCATAAAATTTTATCAAACGAAAGTGAATAACAACCAAGATTACACAATGATGACTTCAACTATTAATGATCAAAGAGTGGAAAACAATACATCGTTTTACTGCAATTCAATTTACATTTCAATAGCACAATTGTGGAGCATATTTCCACAAACACAACACATCAAGATTACATTGCTACATTATATAAGCTTGCTTATAACAATTTTACATGACAAGATAACAACACCAATTTGTGTATAATCCTTCTATTTGAACCCCTTAAATTTCAACCATTTTTCAAAATAAATTAGTAGTTTGAAAGGGTAGACTTTCAAGAGAATCTACCCCAACACTAACACAACACTTGATTCATAAGCATTATTGTTTTTGGGTTCTTTTGTTCAAAATTTTGAGAACTATAACTATTGTCAATTTCATGTCCAAGGTCAGCATTTCCTGATTTCAAAAAAAAAGTGGCCACTTAAGCCCCCTTTTTGTGAGCCATCTTGGTGCACTTACCCATTAAAAAGAGTTGGTTTATTAGGTGTAATTAATTAATAAAACCTTAGAAAAGTGTGAAATTTGAGTTACATATAGTTCACAACGCTATAGCATTGATGTCCCATTATGTTCATTATTTCACAAGGGTCCAATACTTAATGTGAATCTATTATAACACATAAAATACAGGTTACCAATATTAACATTTAATCACAAGCAAATAAGGGCCACACATATAAGGGAAAAGAAGAAGGGATACTTTTTTTGTTACCACACCTTCTAGTGAAATGAAAATAGCATGAAAGGAATGATGAATGAACAATTCTATGTCACAAATCACCAAACCCTTGTTTGAACCTTGGAATGTAGATCTACAACTTGAATGAAATGGCTTCAATGGATATGGATCTTGATGTTGAAACTTGATTTGAAATAATGCCTCTAAATTCTTGAATGGATCTTGAAAACTACATCAACATATTAGCTCAAATATGTTCATGCATGATGTAAGAAGACTTTGACATGATAATAGGATCTTAAATTCTGTAATAATTCTTCTATAATTTTTCCCTTGAATTCCTTGAAAATGCTCTTGAAATTCTCTTGATAATGCTCACTTGAATGCTCTAGGTGCTCGTGAAATTTTTCTAGGTGAAACATAGTGAAATGATCTCTTATTTATATATATGTTAACATCAATTATTGAAATTCAAATAACACAAGCTGACATGTGAATATACATTTGAAATAATTGAAATACCACAAAAAACATAATGAAAATTTAGGTCCTAGATCTAAGTGAGGACCCATTCACACTTGGGATAATGGGTCCTAGGTCACTAGCCTATGATACACATTCTCCAATGATAAGTGTTATTTTATGTCATTAATGAATGTTGGGTTTTCCCCTTTAGAAGTTGCAATTAATTAGGCTTGGATTTGAACTAAAGGGGCCAATTAAGGAAAATTGACCTCCATTAATTAATATATCCCTAGATAAGTGTGAAAGTTTAAAGGTACACCTTACAACACAAAAATTAAAGCACAATTAAGTCCATTTTAACTAATAAGACCCTAAACTTATTGTGAATATGTAAAATATGTATTACAAAACTAAATTAAGGCATAATTAGTTCATTTTATTTAATATTAATTCCCCAAATTACTTGTGTGAAAAAGGGATACTTTTTCCTAAACTACAAAATCTTGTTGGGGGAAGCCACAATGGATGAGGCTAAAGTTTGGGTTGATGTTCTCAAAAAATTTGCTACAACTTCTAGGTAACTAGTGTATATATAAATTTTACTAAAAGTGTCATCTTATTCTCAATGTGCCCCCTTCTCTTTGAACTAGGATTTCTAGAATCCTCAATTGTTAGATCATACCCTTTCCCTCGACATACATGGATATGTCGCTTACTATTGGTAAGGTGGATAATTCAGTCTACTCTACTCTTCTTTAAAGAGTTCAAAGAAATTTGGCTTAAGGCTTAGTAATGATGGTAAGCTTCACCTTCTCAAATCCACCCTTCAAAGTTCAAGATGTCTTTATTTTTTATGCTTGTTGTTGGTGAGAAAAATTTGTCCAACAAAGATTCCATGTACTAAAGAGAGGAGTTTTTTCTCTTTTGAAACACTGTCTATCCAAAACAATTTATTGTGGCCTAGACTTACTAAGAGTGAAATGGACCCTCTAAAATCTCTTGGAAGATTCACATAATCTCTCTAAAGCATAAGTATTTGCAGGGTCATGATTTCCTCTCTCTCCTAGACAATAGTGTTCTTCCTTCAAGATGTATTATCTGGAATAACCCCATTAAGTATTTTCTTTCTCTGGGCTCCTCAGGTCAGATTCTTGGTTTCTTTTTGGGATGATATGGCTTTCCTTGCTAGTTCTTGGTCTTCATCTAGTTATTCTTGTGATGAAGTCATGTATTTGTGCTCAGTTGAGGTATAAGGTTTATGATTACCTAGATACTAATTTTGAACCCCTAGATGGAAGATTGATATTGGTTTGACGCCCCCTTCATTTGGCTATGAAGAGATTCTTTTAAGAATCAAAACTCCAATTTGTCAGAATTTTTGGTTTGGGTAGCTTCTAAGGATGTGAATTACTTTGTTAAAATCAATTACAATATTTTCTCATGCACTTAGGATCCCCTATTTGACTGGATGCATATATGGTGATAGAATTCTCCTTAGAAAGTTAAATTCTTCTGGTGGACTGTCTATCATAAATGGATTCCCACTCTAGATAACTTGTAAAACGAAGGTCTACATCTTGGTAATCACTATTTCTTATGTGAGAACAAAGCTGAGTCCATCTCCCACCTACTTTTCCATTATATCTACTCCTAATAGGTTAGGAAAAAAATATAATCTCTTTTCAATGTCAATTGGGTTTGGTCGAAGAATTTTATTGGTATTTTGGAAAGTTGGTGCCCACTTGTTTCTCACCCTATGCTCGTTCAGCTCTGGTGGCAATGTATTTTCTTCACTGGGTGGGTGCATTGGAAGGAGCACAATAACATGGTCTTAAAAGAAAAAAAATCCCCTTGGTTGGTGGTCGAAAATAAGATTATCAGTGAGGTTGTTGAGAATGTTACCATTACTTTGTGCAAGCCTAAAAGGAATCGTAATAACCTAGAGTTATCTATTTCATCATCTTGGAACCTTTTTGAGGTTCTTAATGCTCTTTTTTCTCACATTCCACTAGATAGGAGTAGTGCTCTCTACCCAGCCCCGAACTTGGATGGTTGATGCTTAACTTTAAAGGTTCAGAAAAACCTAACTTAGGTCAGGTAGGTGGAGGTGGGGTTATTCATTATCATAAGGGTAAAACTATTTTGTCTTATGCAGTGAACTTGGGGGTGCAATTATATAGCTTTGCTAAGGTGGTGGCTACTTTTCATGGCATTTAGATTGCCATGCAAGCTGGGTTATCCAAATTGTTCATTGAGGGAGATTCTATAAATACTATTCTCTTGTTGACGATTAACGCTAATCCTTGTTGGTCCCTCTAGGACCGTGTGTTGTCAGCTTGTAATCTCATGATTTCCCTTAGAAATAGTAGAGATAATCATGTGTTTAGAAATAACAAAAAAGTTGCTAATGTGCTTGCTAATATTGGCACATTCACCCCTAATTTGGTTATATGGGATAATATTTATCATATCCCTGGGCATGTGTTCGAATTAATTTATCATGATGTGAAAGTACCATCAAAATGAGATCGACTTGGATCCACTGCTAGATCCCTTTGATATTTTCCAAAATTCTCCCCTATGGAAAATTAATCCCGCTAAGCAGTCTTTTCATAAGCCTATTTACTTGTGCCTCTGGTATTCTTCTCGTCATTTCTATACACCGTGTTTCCTTTCTCAAGTGTTTGTGAATTTTTCTATGGGGGTGAACTAGTCCAAGAAGAACCTGCTAATTATGAGACATGGAAGTAGGATAGCGAGGTTTGGCCCATCATTCAATTGAGAAAGCTAGCCTCATATGTGGAAGGCATTCAATAGCATGACTCAAAGCTATATGTGGACTTTGCTACCTCCTGGGAGAATGACACTATCATAATTGAAGGGAGCTCCTTCACAGTAACTACTAAGCTAATTGTTGAGGTGATGGGGCTTTTGTTGGAGGGTGTTTACATTCCTCATAAACCTTAGGGCCACTCTTAGAAAGACATGGAAATTTTTTGAAATAGGGAGAAAAGGCTAGCAAACTCCAAAATGACTTCAATAAGGCCGACCTTTTTAGCATTTGGAGTAAGATTGCAGAAGTCCTATTGAGGTATGCTATTCTCGAGGGCCACTTTCATCATTTTCATGCCCATTTTTTCTCTTATTCTTAATTGTTGATCATCAAAGCTTGTACATCTCTGACAGTCTTATGGGAAATTGAGCGAGTGGGAGACAAATTGTGTCTCACTGAATACCTCTAAGTTTTTTATAGAAAGCTGACTCTTCTTTTAGGGTTTTGAGGTAAGGGAGAAAAAAAATGTGAATATAAAACATGAAAGGTGATATTCCAAAGCTTCTACAACATTTCAAACTCAAATTATTCCTATAATTGATATAAAGGACACAAAATTCCACAACCCCTCATTGTTGGAAATAGAATGAACAACAAAGGCTAACTTCAAGCACAATGTAGAATTTCAAATCTTTCTGTAGGAAGTGTTCATTGAGGTCCAATCAAACATAAAAAGTCCTTAGAGTAAAATAATAATATTTTAGAAATTATGGGAACTTTGTCTCCTAATACAACATAGAACAAGAAAATAACAACTTCAAAGATAATGGAAAAGTCCAATGACATAGTCTGATTTTTCCCAAAAATGCTACTTCATATTACAAGCATAAACCATAGAAATCTGCCATTTAAACTATCATAATATAGCTTGCAAGACATAGTGTTTCATTCAAAATGATAATATGAAGAAAGAAGACTTGAAAAAGGCCATACATGCACAGTATCAAAAATTCCCCTTAATATTTTGTGCTTTAATTAAAACTGAAGTTTGAAACAAACATCAGATGCTAATCCAACAATAGTTTAAACCTTAATAGATATAATTTTCCAGAATAAACTAGTTCTATAACTTGCTTCTAAAATATAGTTCATAAAATTTAAGAAAATTAAAAAGGAAAACAATTCCTCTTTTCGAAGAAAAAATTTTCCTCTTGGAAAAATCCTTTTCTGAAAAATCATCTCTTTTTCTAGTAACATCGCCTTCCTTTTATAGTCATTTAAAGAGAGAAACATTGCCTTACCCATAAGTAAATGTTGTCAGATGTTGATAACTAATAGCTCATAATCTGATTTGTAAGCCCTTGGTTAGGCCACAAAAGATCTTTGCATTAGCTTTTTAGCTACTACATTAATGTCTTCTAGATATTTTGAAGAGAGAGAAATATCAGATCCAATCTTAAAAATGGCATTTCAACAATTACTTCTTCTAACTTAATCACATCACTTTGTAGCACTGAATAGAAGCTTCCATCCAGAGACAAGCAAAGAGATACTAGAAAGTTTCACCAACCCTTAAAAGATATAGTCCTCCTTTGATAGGGAGGTGACATGCCACTCGGTCATGAACTTATGCTTTCTAATGAATGTTTTTGCTATGAATCTTTGCTATCTCGACACATGTCTTGGGCACTCCTCCGAAAAGAAAAATGATATAGGAAAAAATGTGCAGCCACCCCATGGCACATTGCCCATCTTCCTTACTGGCCTTACTTTACCCCCTATCACTTTTGCAAAATATAAAGGTGAAGCCGAAAACTCGAAGGCTACGACAATGCAAAAAACCTCTTCATAGTTCTGGTGACTCATAGGGGCCTTCGCTTGCAGAGGTACGAACCCAACTCTCTAGAAATTCCTAAAGTTTAAAGGAGGAATGTTGCACCTACCATTATTCCTCTGTGGGTAAAGACATAATACAAATGAGCCTATAAGCTTGATCAAGCTGGAAAACTTCTTTTAAAGGCATGACCCCCCATCTGGAAATAACCACTCCAAGGTAATGATAAAGGTGAGAAATTCAAAAAATCTTGTGTTCAACCTCATCAGTTATACACACCGTACTTGAACTTGGAAGCTCAGTCATAGTCTAGTCCTTATATTTGATAGCCTCTATAGTTTTCTCCACAATTTGCACATTTTCTTCTAGGGAAAACAAGAGGGGTAATCCATAGTTGATCAAAACATTAAAATTATTTCTAATCATTTCAACTCTCCTTGCCAATACTAATTGGCAATCTTTACACTTCTTAGCAATTTTCTAGGAGTTGATGATTTCACTAGCCTTGATGTAGGCAGTTCTTCTATTAGCAATTCTAGAATCCTTTAAAACTTCATCAGAAGCCACACAAAGCTTGGAAATGAAGCTTTGTGACTCCACCACTTGATAGTTACATTTCTACAAGACTAATCAGTCGTTGAGCTGATCTTCTCATTTATTTCCTCGACATCCTTCAAGAATTGAAAAATAGACCTAAGAAAAAGAACTATGGCTGCAATTCACTCCCAATGCGAAGATACTATTATTTTTAGTAGTGGGAGAGACCTGGTTTCTTGAGCAGTAGCAAACTCTTGATTGAGTTGAGTCTCCTTTTTCTTTACATTTTCTTCTATTTGACCTTTTTTTCTTGAGATAATCTGCTAGTTCGAAGCTTACCCTTCATTTCTCTAAAGCACAGGGTTGCATTGCAGACATGGCTTCTTATTTTTCTAGCTTCAACTTTTTTGTGTCCTCCTATGCCTTCCAAATAGCATTGGAATACTGAAATCGGACATTACCCAACTCCTATAAATTTTCTTGAGTAATTTTGTATCTTGTGTTGATCTAATGCTGGATGGTGAGATCAACTTTTAACCTTTCAATTTCAACATTTAGCTAAACCTCTTGGCTTTGCGCTTCTTCAAGCAATTTTGAGTCTTCTCCTTATTTACTTTGAACTTGCATTATGCAGGCCAACTCGACGTCCTTATCTTTGAGCTCTATTTGTAATCTTCCTACTATTTCCCTTACATTTACAAGCTTTGTCTCTCACTTTTTAACCTTCTATCTAGCTTTTCATAGTCTGAGTATACCACCTGCTAGGTGGTCTTAGCTAAGACCACTTTGTCACATGGGCACATTTTGGTTAGATCTAGGCCTATTGTCTTGATGTCATAATCCTCTAGCTACATTTTCCCTTCAGGATTAGCCACAAGTGGGGTCATGGTATTGATCAAAAGAGAATTCCACTCCTCATTGTAACAAGCCTCAATCTTCTTAGCAATAGGTAACTCAACTTTTTTCATAAGGCGCCTCTATTTAGTATTTCATCAGGCCATCTTTGTTGCATTAAAATGATCTTGGAGAGTTTGTGGAACATTGATGTTCTATGCTACAATAGGGGCACTAGGAGGAAAACTAAAAAGGGTAATAGAGGGGGAGATTTCAACTATATATGTATGGGGAGAGGTGAAAGGGAGCATTATCATGGAAAAGGGTGAAACACCTAGCTAGGACTGAGCAAGAGATTTTCCGATGGAGGTAAACAGAGACATTGGCAAGCAGAAAGGTATTTTCTTGGAAGTTGTTAGATTCGGTGCGGGGGTTAGTACTGATATTTCAACTCTTTCAAAAGGGGCCCTTGATAGGGTGAATAAAGAGTCAGCAACAGCTGAAACAAATGTTGCTCATGCACAATGCAGGGTAATCTTAGGGATTTCATTTTGATTAGGGAAAGGTGTATTTAGGATTATTAAATCAAGGTCTATGGATGGAGGATTCCTTCCCAAAAGAGTCAGAATGGGGGTAATAAAAGAGGTAGAAATAGGAAGAGAAGGAGAAGTAAGACTTACCTAAACCATGGTGGTTGGCGTATCTTGGAGAGAGGACTCCACTTCTCCGTGGGCCAGTGCTTTGGATATGTCTAGCCCTTCCAGCCACCTTCTTTTCTCTTGGCCAAAGCTGACATGCTCTTTTCTTTCAACAATTGATCCATTTTAAAATTGGCCCTCAGTAACTACAATTGATGACACTCTTATGGATCGTTGGGGTTTCTTTCCCTTATTCTTGACACTGGAGGTAGACGAGGCCTGTGAATCCTTTTGCCTCAAATATTTTTGACCACTAGATTCTGAAGGTTGGTGGTTCTTCCACTGAACTTTTTATGCATCAATTTCATCACTAGTTTTTGGATTACTACTGCTAGAGCTAGCCTCCTTATCATAAAGATACTCAAATTCTTCATCTCGTGGGAATAGTCCAACAAGGAGGTTGGAACAACACAACTCTTGTTAGAACCTCCAGAAATATACCTTCTGTCATTTTGACCATCCCCTCTTCTTTAGTTGTGTGTTAAGGGATCTATTTATTGGAAAGTTCTTGTCATACTAGACCTTCAATGTATAGAAGCTTAGCCATTCTGGTCACTTGAAAGGAATGTACTGCAAGTCAACATATACTTGTGCACTTTCCTGAGTCACATTCTTCCTTCTTTTGAAGTATTCCTACTTCTCATGATTTACAATATAAATTCCTCTTGGATTATATTCCCACATTACAAATGAGGACCATGCCCAAGACTACAAATAGATACTTGAGTTATTCTTCATAAAATTGCTTTGTGAGCAATACCTAACTGTTAGCAATATTGAGAGGAAGTGGATATAACTTTGTTTTGTTCCTTCCTATACCATAGATTTTTTCAACAATGGTCAACCGACGACATGCTTCTAGCATGAAAACCTTGTCTATTACAAACCTAGGGAGTCGAAAAGACTCACTAGGAAAACCATGAAACCTAATAAATGTGAAATCTGCACCCATGAAGTAATCTACTAGGTTTTTCAAGATCCTCGTCCATTGTAAAACCTTAGGAAAAAAATGTCTCGTAGGGTGAAGCAACAAATCTTGGAGTATGGGCCTCAAAAATTAATCTACAAACCCATAATAATCCCCTATTCTAGAAACTAGATGGGTTGATACAAAAATTGATTGAAGGTAGTTTCTTTCATCTAGCCTCGACACTGGTACATTTTTCCCAAAATATTCAAAATTCTGATGCAAAATTAAATAAGCCAAGAAGGAAGGGTACCCGAATTTAGAATCGGTCCCATAATTTTTTAGCTAGTCCAACATGTTCCCAGCTATCACCTCTGCAAAATCATAATGCTTCTGGATTTTTTCTCTTTTTAGCTCAAAAGCTAGGTTGAACTAAAAGGGAAGAATCTAGGCATCATTTTTGAGGCCAAATACCTAGACTAGCATTGAAAATACCACCTGAATGTCCCTTTTGAAAATATCATATGATAGAGGGAATTAAACATGGCCCCTATCTGGTTTTTCCCTTTTTTTTTCTTCATTAAACCTTTTTCTTCTAGCCCTTTCTTCCCCAAAAAGATCCATCTTTTCCTCATTCAACAACTATGAATCCCAGGACGTAGGGATACATAACATATCATGTATGGCTTGATCAGATATGGTAACTCTAACCCTATCGCTTTGGATAACGCTCGTTTCCTCATCAAATTTCCTAGCACATGCATCAACCAATTCAGGGCATGGATGTACGATGAGCAACATGAACTATGGAAAGCTGGAATCCAATAAGCAAAACATAAAGCTATCAGATGTCCCATACTTTTCTTTCCTTTGAAACACACCTTCCTTAAGGCTTTTAGGGTTGACCGATAGCTTAGGATTAAAAAAAATTTCGTCGGTGTCTTGTACCACTTCTCTTTTCATAGGCTTATCTACATGCACCTTCTTGCAATACTCAAAAGGTCATTACTTTATAGCTAGAGCATTGGCGAAAGACTTTTTCCCAAAAATATTGGCATAACCAGGTCATTGGCTTGAAATTGTGGCCTGTCTTCTAGAAGTCAAGGGTTCCACCATGATTGTATCAAGAGTTGCAGAGGACCTCTTAGGGATAACGACCAGGGACCCCTTTTTTCTAGAAATAAAAATATACATGAGCATAATTAATGTTTTTTTTGGTACATGCACTAAAGGTTGCACTATAGTTGTTGAGCTTATTAAATGATGCCACTGGGATGATACGTGTGGATTAAAAATTTGTATCCCTTGGGAATGCCAAAAATATTGTGAGGATGGAGTTAGTACATTCCTTTCACTACCTCTTGATTGAAAAGAAATATTGTCTCAAGAAGCATGCTTCCCATCATTCTAAATGTGCTAAAGTGTTCCAAAGTGCCCTTGAAAAATGTAACCATTAATTTTCCAGAGATCTATCTTTTAAAGTGTGTTAACCCCATCTTTTCTTATTAATTGGATAGTTGGAATTGATGATAGCAATGGACACATGTCAATAATCGATGCACTAGAGAATTTACTCACAACATCCCAATTTATTTCTTAAGACATTCCACAAGATCCTCTATATGATTTATCTACTCTAGTTCATTCTACCTCAATTTTTTTTGTTGTTGTCCAACCAAAAACAGATATTATGTTGATCATTTTCATTAGTTGTCCTTTTCTATATATAGTCACACGACCTTTGGCAATATTCATTTGAACATAAAGCTCTCTAACTTAGTTGGCCTTCCATCCAATTTCTTTCCATTTTTCTAGAACTCATTGCCTTACTAGAATGTTTGCTGGCTTGGGGAACCCTATTTGGCTCCTTCCATAGAGGCCACAATAGAGCTCTGTAGGATAAAACACTAGTGACTAAATAAAATTCTTGATCAAGAAATGTGACCCACTTATCATGACTGCGTTCAAATGGGTGGTGGGTACTGACTTTATTGTCGATGAGAACCAGCTTCATAAAAACTACAAAGTGCTTTCTCACTTTATGGATTTAATACTGGACCTGAACATGTCCAAACCCATGATAATTGAGCTATGCTGAGAGATGTTTGACACCTCATTGATGGAAGGGCTCAAAGAAATAGTGCAAGTAGCTATCCCTGACATTCAAATCTTGAGCACCATGGACCTTCATAGGAATGTGGAGTTTGGCATAGACATGCTTTGGCTACCCTTTCTCTTTTATTTCCACACTATGGACATGGTGACACATCAAAACTCTTCTTAGCCAATGGGAATTTTCTTGCTTCATGAGTACATCATGGAGTGGGTTACAGGACTAGCCTAGAGGAAAAATTTCAACTTCCTGGTGCAGAGTAGCAATGAGTAGGCCTTTGGCCTATGTCTGTGTCTGTCTTGTTCTTTGGTCATCCTTTTGCAAATGGATAGAGAGAAGAAGAGAAAGAAAAACAACCTGATAGTGAGTCTTTTCTCATTCCTAGGTGATGATTGAGGGCACCGATGGACTACTTTTGTGTGTTACTCCTTCCTTGCTTATCTTTTTCTTTGTAAACCCTTTTGGGCTCGCTCAAGAAAGTTTCATATTTGAATATAGGCTTGGGCTTGCATATACGTAGAACTTATGATATAATACAAACTACTTATTTCCTAGTGTACTAGGTTTTATTTAAAAACTTGAAATAATTACAAAACTATACATATGATATATAACTATTTAAAGATTTCAAAAAATATGCATTTTAATGGAAAATATTTAGATAAATACCATTCACCGGTATACCTTAAGTGTTACCCTCCAACTATTCAAGTTCATATACATTCTTTTCTTTACATGTGTTGATTCAGAAAGGTCCCTTCCACAGTGCTTCAAATTTTGTGTGCTTCCCCAGTTTTGTAGTACATTCATCATATTTTAGCACTATGCTCCCTTCCTTGAATTCTCAACTAGAAGTATTTTTGTGAAAACATTGCTTGACCGTTTGTTGATGGTTGATCATAGATCCATGGGATTTTTCTCTATCTTCTTCTAATTTGTGGAGCTTTGCTAGTTGCACCTCCATTCCATCATTTTATTCAACTTCTAGGGCCTTTAATAGTTGTAGAGCAAGGTTTTCTATAGAAATGGGCATTATTACCTCCTTTCCATATACCAACACATAGGGAGAATTTTTCAAAATATGCTTGGGGGTAATTCGGCTCACCCATAAAGCAACTTATAGATGCTTGTGCTAGTCTTTTTTCTTCTTTGACCCAATGCGTTTAATTAAGCTAAATAGTATTTTGTTGGTGGATTAACCCATTCCCTTATGGATAGTAATTTGATGAAGTTTTAAGAAAAATTCCATGTTGGATAGCAAAATTTGACATGCCTAACTTGAAAAAATCTCGGGAATTGTCGGATATGATGGTTTTGGGTGGTCCAAACCTAGTCACTAGTTCTTCGAGAAAATTAACAATTTCTCCTTCTATTGCATGTTTTAGGGCTACGGCCTTTGCCCACCTTGTAAATTAATCAGTCATTGTGAGGATCCATTTGTGTCCGACATTGGAAATAGGATTTATCATACTGATAAAATCTAGCCCTCACTAGGCAAAGGGTTCCTCTATCACAATTGGGCTCAGGGGCTAAGTGGCATTCCTTCTTTTTCCAACAAAACATTGGCATTGAGTACACTTCTATACTAGACGATGTGCTTCTATGAACATAGAGGTCCAATAATATCTTGCCCTCATTATTTTCAGAGCGTTGGTCTTGGAAGAAAAATTCCCACCCTTATGACTATGGTGAAATTCATTAAGAACCCTCTCTACCTGTAGGGCGTTAAGGCACCAGAGTAGAACACCATCATAATTTATTTTAAAAAGTGCATCTTTGATTAGTACATACCTTGCACCTTGTAGCCAATACTACCTCTTTTTATTAGACAGTAGATTGGTTGGGTAATATCATTTTTTCATGTGTTGTGTTTGATTAGCAATCCAAGATTCATCAGACTCAAATTGATTTGAGTATACTTGGCCAGTTTCCCTTTCAATTGTGGGACTTGCTTCTTATGCCATATATTCACACATACCTCTTCCTCAGACCAGCTTAGTTGGTTGGATATCTACATCATACTCTAGAATCTTAGTGATCTAGTTTGTTCTTTTTTCAGTGATGTCGCCCTCAATAATATACTCCTACACATTGGGATGTGCTACAAGGATAGTGATTTTATTCCAGCCGACACCAAGTTTCATAATTTCTTCAAACTTTTCACTATAGCAAAAGCTTATTTCTCCATAAAGTCACAGTACCTCATCCCATATCCATTCAAAGTTCTATAATAGAATGCGATAGGATGTTCTCCTTCATTTTGATCACCCTTTTGAGTCAGTACTGAAGCTATGCTATCCTGACCACTATACACATAGAGTAAGAAATCCTCAAAAAAATATGGATTGGTCAAGACTAGAGTAGAAAAAATTGCTCTCTTTATTTGCTTGAAGGCCTCTTTCCCCTCTGAGGTCCATTTGAAAGGTAGATTCTTTTTTAGCATTAGCGAAATAGGCCTTACAATACTAGTGAAGTTAGAAATTAACCTGCTGATAAAATTGATTTTCCCTAGGAACAACTGGAGTCCCTTTTGGTTCACTGGTAGAGGTAATTGCATTATGAACCCAACCCTTTCAGGATCTATCGCTATTCCCTCTTTTGAGACTATCAATCCAAGTAGCTTACCTTCTGGCACCCAAAAAACATATTTTTTTGGATTCAAAGATCTTGAATTGCTGATATTTTTGGAAAATCTTCTCTAGATGATCAAGGTGATCATTTCTTTATTTTGAAAATATTTTTAATTCATCTAGATATATTAAAATGATCAGCTTAATTAAACCATTGAAGGCAATATCCATTGCTTGCTGAATGGTCATGCCATCATTTGACAAGCCAAATGGCATTTTAGCATATGCAAACGTTCTTGACTTAGAGGTAAAAATTGTCTTGTGTTGGTCATTTTCCTTCCCATATACCTGGTTACACCCCAAAAAACCATCAAGTAGTGAGAAAATTTTAGACCCAGCTAATTTCTATAAAATTTTCTCCATTGAAGGCAAAGGGTAATGGTCTTTAAGCAATGCTTTATTTAGATCTTAGAAATTGACGTAGAGTTTTATATCACCATTCTTCCCGATAGGTACCAAGTTCGACACCCAGGTGGAATGTTTGATCAGATATATTATCTTTGAATCGACAAGCTTGGTAAGCTCTTGTGCCATTAATGCTTCAATCTTTGAATTGATAGGTATTTTCTTCTATCAGATAGGTTTAGAACTATCCTCCAATTCGATGGTATGTTGGATTATACTAGGGTCGTAAACTATAAGGTCATCATAAGTCCAAGCCATAGCCCCATCATATTCATAACACAAATCCCTTAGTCTTTCTTTATTTTTACTTGGGACCTCTTTTTTGACTTTCAGCCTTCTGCCATTTCTGACATCAAGTTCTTTGTAATCCTTTTCATCTGCCATGAACCTTCATTTTCCATTTCTTGCATCCTCACAATCAAAAAGGTTCTCAAGGGAAAGTATTCCTCTCAAAAGCTTATTCCCTTTCAATTGGATAACCTACCCTTTAGAGCATTTTGTTTCGAAGGTTGGACTATCAGGAATCATTCCTCCCTTTTGTATGAAGGTATCTATCTAGGTATCATCATTGAAAACCTACCAATTCTTGTCATTGTCTGGAATAGAGGGTCAGACAATGACCTGAGCAAAATTTTTCTTAGTCGAGTCTAAAACTAGTTGAAATTGCAACCCAACCGATGCCACTCGGTCAACTACACTATTCTATGATTGGAGAATAACTTGTATGTTGAAGGCTTTGAAACCCTCAATCAGGTCTCGACCTCGATATTTTTATGACCTCATTTGGGTATTCTTTGCTCCTGCTTGACAATGAACCTAACTCACCACTGATTCTGA
Source organism: Sequoia sempervirens (assembly GCA_007258455.2). Classification (NCBI taxonomy): domain Eukaryota; kingdom Viridiplantae; phylum Streptophyta; class Pinopsida; order Cupressales; family Cupressaceae; genus Sequoia; species Sequoia sempervirens. Next base: position 64,405,903 of record VDFB02075321.1, on the reverse strand, counting down.
ATCTCCAGTATTCTCTTTATACACATTCTTTGTGCAAGGTTTGGACCATGAACTAAGGCCTCATATTCAATGTCATTATTCAAACATGAGAGCATGAAATGGTAAAATCCCATTGGAGAGAGAAAATAGAAACCCACACCGGTGTTGGCCTTACACTTGGCACTGTCAAAGAAAAGAGTCCATTACCGATTATTAGTTGGGTCATTAGATTTCTCGTGGTCTCTACTAGTTTCAGAAAAAATTGATTGTCATCAAAAATTACATAAGTGTCAAGCCCAGTTGCATGGAAGTTTCCAAAGGGATCATACTCAATGAATTGGTTAATCAACACTTCTTCTTTAGGAGTTCGGTCACTTGTATCCTCTTCATCTTCTAGCATTTCAACACAATACTTCTCCTATTGAGATATAGTTGTATGCACAACTTCAAAGCATGGGAACACATTGTCTACAGTATGTTTGGGATGCAATGGATCTAAAATAATATTCATCTTCACTCCTTGCTTAGTCCTTAAAATCAAATGGGACCAATCGAGCAACAAATATCTATCGATTTTGGTAGTGAAATCCCTTGATAAACACGTCCCAAAAATTGATGGAATATATATTACTACCACCTCTTGGGTGACTGTTTAGCTTGGGTAGGAGGAAAGAGTCAAAGAAAAATCCTTTATCTGACCAATGGTTGGGACCCTTTTCCTGTCTAACTATATGATTCCTCTTTCAAGGGGTTCATACTTAAGTTTTAAGGCATCCACCACTTGCTTTGGCATGATAGTCATTCTTGCTTCTGAATCAATCATATTATTATGCAACAATTTATCTCCTATTATAAGTGTTAAAAGAAAGGAATGGGATGTGTTCTACTTACCTCTTTTTCCTTAACATTTATCTCATTATTTGTATAATTTCTTGCTTGCAGAGTCTAAGGGGGAAGTGCAGGTCTATTCTTTTTGCTCCAATTGTTCAACTGAGTCACCCTTGTCTACAAGATTTTCCATTCTACTTTTAACACTTCCTGAAGCAAGGTTTTCTACTTAGTAATTCATATTATGTCACATAATGATACATTTGCAGGTTCCTTCTTCAATTGTTCCACTCTGTTAAGCATCCCAAATGTTTGGGCCTTTGGATTAATAGTTGTATCTTTTTTTTTTTTGGAAAATGGTGTTCTATCATGACTGGGGTTGGTGCTTTGTTCACCTCCATTTCCGTTGATGGCACCTTTTTTTGTTGTAGAGAAGGTCAGTTGATGGGTGGAAAACCCTGCCTCTCTAGGGGGAATAGTTGTGGATGCAGACATGGCGGGATTTTTCGCACATATTCCCTTGTGAGCCTTCTTTTAAATCTCCTGTTGTAATCAAACCATACTGGTGGAATGCCAATTGTCTGAGCTTAGTTTGTATACACTGTATCTTCTCCTTCAAACCATGAGAACAATGCTTGGTTGGGCCACACATCCACTTCTTGTTTCGAGGGGATCCCTTGTGATTGCATTTGGAAAAAAACATTTTCCATTTTGGATGACCCACATTCATTCATTTTCAAAGGTGGACCTTTTCTTTTTGGTTCCCCCATCCTTTTTCACATATTTTCCTTCAGGAAATTATGCGAGATATGATCATCACTATAGGTGAGGAACCATGCATCATCTTCTTCTACAAAATTGTTCTAGCCTAGGATCAATTCTTTGCTTTGACTACCTTTTACCATTTGAAGTGGCATGGTGACCGAAACTATCTAGTTTGTGGATGTCTTCTGTTGGCTTCCTCCTCAGGAGAAACGTTGGTATGAGTTTTGTTAATAAGGGAGATTGCTTCTGTTGTAGGTTTGAGTGTTCACCTTCATTGGTGTTGCCTACTACCGTTTGAGAATGACCAATTCATTAGAAAAATTTTGCATGAGGTTCTTCTTGTCGTTAATGTCAATCGTGACTAAACTTGAGCCTAACACATTGCTTTGTGCAGAAGGATATACGTACATAGATTGGGGTGTGTCTAAATCACTGCTTTGCACAAGGGATGTATTTGAACAAGCTCCTTCTTGTGTCGTTCTTGAGGGTTCCACGAACATAGGAATAGGAGGTTAGGGCAGGAGTTTTCTAGCATCAATCAGACTATTTTTTGCTTGTATTGCCACTTTGTAAGCATCGAGCAAGATATCTCTACCCATACAAGTTATCATAACTGTGATGTCCAGATTGATAGCCTTTAGATAAAACATGAATGCCATAGCAACTAGGGGGTGAGTAGTCAAGGGAATCCTTCACCAAGTTTTGTCAAACCTAGTGTTGAAGTCGCTCATGGCTTCTCTGGGATCCCTTTTAATGGTAATTAACTGATCTAATAGTGAGGATCGATCCCCTTTCTCTAAAAAAAGTTTGAACAAGCATCCTTCGAGCTAGTCCCATGAGATGATAGAACCTGAAACCAAAGATCAATACCAATCATGGGCCTTTCCTTTAAAATATGAGGTTAATAGCATTAGAGCAATGTTTTCCTCTACTATTTTGTGCACTATACATAACTCCACTGTATCTTGGAGGTGTTCAGAAGGGGTTTTAAATTATTCTCTAGAAAACTTTGGGATAGCCCTGAGGGAATTGTCAGTTATAGTAGGCCATATATCTGGGGGGTGTAGGTGGTTGTAATGAGCAACCACTGTCACTTGTTACAAATTTTATAGGAGCAAGTTACAAATTTTCTAGGAGCAAGAGGAGGTACTTGAGCCATGAGGACAAGATTTCTATGAATCGAGTATACAGGCATGTTGGATCTCAGTTGTGATCATATAGTTTGTCCTTGATGTCAAAATCCCTTTCAGTTGGTTCTCTTTGATGATCAGTCTCAGTTTTGATCTTTATGATTTATTATGGCACTTCATTGATGTCTCTTGGCTATTAAAGAAAGTTAGTTGTTATGGTTCAATTTCATGGTGATGAGTTTTTTGGTTCAAGTTATGAATGCTACATCTTTGAGTGATAGAGTTTGAAAGATGGTTTCTTTGTTTGAATGGTTCTCCATGCATACCACAAGCTTTGGTTGTTTCTCCTTCAAGCTTACTCATATCAGAGTGAAAATGGAAGGGTATTCCTGATCCACTTTGAAATGTCTAAGTTGCCTATTCAGCAAGACATTTCAGATGTCATGGAAATTGAATTAAACATGCAAGCTACTTTCGGCATAACATTAGCATTGTCTTGGCGACCGGCTCAAGAAAGGTTATTTCGGCAAGACTTGTCTTTGGTTTTGGTGATAGAAAAGTGTTCTCTATCAGCATATGTTATTTCGGTGGTATGTGGTCTCAGCGATATTGGTATGTCACACCAATTAGAGATTAAAATGGATGTGTATTGGCAAGAGTCAGGGTTTTCGAAATAGGTCTCGGTGAAGTGGTTGTGTCTCGCCGACATCACATATGGGATTCACTTTGTCCAGACTTGGAGTATTCAGTTTAGCATCCCAATGAAAAGGTAATGTCTCCCTGACAAGTGCATGTGGAAGTCTATCAGCATGAGTTGTGGCTATCGATATAACGTCTTACCGACTCATGCTCAAAAGATTTTATCTATTTTTTAGGAGGAGTCTCATCGAACAACTCTTTAAGAGAACTTCAGCCAAACTGAGCGGTATCGGGCTGAGGTCTTGGCAATTTCACTTGACCAGTCTCACTGACTAATGCTTGTGGAAGGCTTTCGGCAAGACATTTGTAATGTATTAGCGAATCAGAGTGGATAAAGAATTTCGATATGACTCATGTGCATCGAAGAATGGTCTTGGTGAATTTTATTTGTTACACCGATCGAAAACATAAAGGTAGTCTCTTTGGTAAGAGCTAGGGTTTTCGGTGAGAGGTCTTGGTGAGTGACCTTCAGTCTTGCTGATGAAACATAAAGAGACTTCGTTGGCATAAGATCTGGATTGTCTCAGCAACATCGGATGAATGGATAAAAAATTTCAGTAAGACTCATGAGTTTCATTGTAGAGTCTCAGCGAACCCATCAAGTCTTGGCTACTAAGTCTAATGAGGGTCTTTCGGTGAAAGGTTGGTCTTGTCTCAGCGAAACACAAGTGGATGAAGGCTTTCGGAAAGACATGGTGTGCTCTACAAGAGGTCTCCCCGACTTTGATATGTCTCGCCGATGGAATTCAAAAGGACTTTATCGGTGTGACATTTGTTCTCTCTTGGTGATCTTAGGTGAATTTAGGGTGTTTCAGTAGAACGAAGATATCTATATGAGGTCTCCCCGAAAGCATTATGTCATGGTGACAAGAATGAAAATGTGATCTTTGGGTAAGACACATGATGCTCTATGAGATGTCACCTCGACTACACATTGTCTTGGCGAAGGCAGATGAAGGACACATCTCGGTGTCAGTGTGCTCATGTCTTGGCGACTTGGAAATGATAAAGAATTTTGGTATGATTCAAGCTTTCTAAGAGAGGTCTCCCTGATGATGGTAAGCTATAGTGACAAATACAAGTTAGAAGGCTCATCGGCAAGAAAAATGATATGTTATGGAAACAATGTGAATCAAGTGACCTTCGATGAAACATAATGTTGGTGGTATTGGTGAGAGAACCATTATGTTACAAAAATTTATAAGGGATAAACTCTTTCAGTGAAACATAGCGAAAATCTACAAAGTGTCTCCCTGATAGCAAGATGTCACAGCGATAGCGAATGAATAATACTCTAAGGAAGCCTATCAATCAGACATGATGTATTCATTGTGTTCTTCCCGACTCTAATGGCTCTTGGCGAAAGCAATATCTAAATGGATTGTCTGGTGATTTAATTGCCTTCAATAGAACTATATTGTTGTCTCAGCGAATACTTACAAAGACTCAAAATTCTGTGGTCATCATCATGGATTGAAATCAAATCTCAAAATGGTTACATAACAAGATATTCATCAAGTTTCTTTTTGAGCTGTTGCATTTTTTATTTAATGAATTTTTCTAAATATAGTTGCATATATACTTCTTTGGTTGGTATCGAATCTCTGGAAAGGAATTCTCTTAGATTTTAGAGGTTATGATTTTCTATTGTAGGTAGACATGGCTTTGATGAAAATATTTCATTACAATTTGAAATCTCCTAACTCAGCACAGAAATTAAATCTTTCTGGATATGCATTACTCTGATTTTTACCATCATCTATAGATCATCATTATCCAGCTTCAGATTCTAAAAATAGCAAGAGAGTTTTAGAATCTTGTGAAAAACTCTTGTTGAAGATTTCTTGATAATAGACATACTTGAAATGTATATAAAAACCAGTGTTGAAAATTGTGAAGATGCTGCTGGCCTATAATTCTGAGAGATAGTTATTCTAGCCGTAATCAAGAGAGGGAACTGGATGTAATACTGGGACATTGCTCCTAGAGTATTAGAAGCAGAGTGCTATGAACTTAACTTTAAACAGAGAGATCCTCTGATATATTTTTATTGTAATTCTGTAATATGAGTAAGGGGTTGGTGCTCCTTGAGATTGTTGTCTCTAAATGAGGGGTTGGTGCTCCTTGAGTTGGTTCTTAGAAATTTAGCCTATAAAGCATTGTTAAAAGTGGTTTTGAAGATTAAGCCAGTAAGGCAGTTTAGGAGTGTTTTTTCTACCCCAGGAGGGTTTTCCACTCGACAAATCTTTTGTATCTTGGTTCTTCTGTGTGCTCTCTACTTTTCTGTGTTGTTGTTTCAGTTTACTATTAGGTTTATTACTTTTCTCAATTTTGTTAATGAATGATTACATTCAACTCATGAATGCATTAATTAGAATAATATTGAGATAAAATCTGAGCTATGTTTTTGAATATGTGAAAATTGGTCAAATCTGTTAAGACACTGATTCACCCCCCCTCTCAGTGCCATTTTAACTCCAACAATTGGTATCAGAGCATAGGGTCCTCTAATAGGTCTAAACCACCTAGGATTGTTCTCGGTGTCTTGGAATAGTTTGGTTAATATGGGAAAGAACAGTAGGAATAAGGGAAAAATATGTTCTCAGCAAAATGCTATTCATCATGCTCAACTTGAATCTAGTATAAAGAATAACGAGGAAGAGTTCATAAACAGTAGCTCTGAAATGGTAGAGTATCCTACATCTGGAACTCCTTAGTTTGAAGAAATAAAATTTATTATATGGAAACATAGGATGGAAATATACTTACTCTCTTTAGGATCTGAAGTGTGGGCAGTAGTAGAAAAGGGTTGTACTACATCTACAACATCTCCTTCCACTCTTGAGGAGATGAAAGCTCTTGAATTCAATACCAGAGATGTAAATGCTATTCTTAATAACTTTCCAAATAAACTCATTACAAAAGTCATTCATTATAGCAATGCTAAGGAAGTTTGGGACAAGTTGACTGAAATGAATCAGAATAGTGAGTTACAAGAGGAGATATCTTTTGATACTGAAATAAGTTGTGAATCATCTGAGAGTGAAGAAGGTGTAAACCTTTATAATTTTGAAAAGAAGTCCAGGGAGATCATTAATGAATATTTAGATGATCAAGAAACTTGTGTAAATGTAGATCAATCTTTGGATGAAGTTAACTCTGAACTGGAATATGATGAACCAGAAAGTGAGGTTGATTTGGAAGGTGAACTCCTATGTGCCTTAGGTACTATTAAGCACCTTAGAAAAGAAAACTAGTTTTTAACAAGACAGCTTCAACAAAAAGAGAGTTTGGAAGTCAAGTTAAAAGACAAGGATGAATTGTGTAATAAACTAGAAAATGAGATTGATTCTTTAAAGAAATGTTCAGATAATGATTTCTTGTTAAAAGAACTAACTCTTAAGGACCATATGATTATAAGTCAGAAAATTGAAATTGAAGAATATAAGAGGATTGCAGATGTTGTGAGTTCTGATTTGGAGATTAAAAATATTGTTTGTCTAAAACTTGAAGAAGAAGTAGTTGCTTTAAGAAAAGAGCTTGAATGTATCAATGCTCAATCTGGTAAAATTCAGAAATTTGATCATAGTACTAATATATTGAATGAGATGTTGGGCAGGCAAAAGCATTCTAAAGATCCTACAGGAGTTGGATATGAGGTTGGACAAAGCTTTGTAGACAAATCTAAACATGAAACAATGCTTACTACTTCAGATGGAAAGAAGTTTACAGCCAAGCAAACACCAAGAATGAAGGTTGATCTTGGTTACAGTATTGCTGCATCAAAGGATAACATCGACACTAGAAGACAATCTAAAGGTATTCATAGAGAAAGGAAAAATGTCTTTAGATCTTCAAATCCTTAGCATGATCATTCTTTCAGGTATAATCATTCTTTCCAAGGATATTGTTATGTTTGTAATGACTATGGTCAAAAGGCAATTGATTGCATAAGATGGTCAAATAAGAATCATTCTAATGTCCCTAGAAATAAGGATGTCATGTGTTACAACTGTAACAATTTTGGTCACTTGAGAAGAGACTGTAGAATAAATACAAGTGAGGATAGTGTAGGGAACAATACTGGAAAAGTCTGAAGGAGGTACTCTATTTCTTAGAACAATCACAAAGTCATTTGTTTCAAATGTAACAACATTGGACATAAAGTACAACAATGCAGATTCAATAGAAAGACAGGTACTTCAAGCAAACAAGTGAAAAAGTCTTCATTGGTGTGGAGAAGAAAGAGCAATCAAGATGACAAGAAGAGCAATAAAGATGCTTCTGAGAAAACTCCTTGTGCACTCCTTGCACAAGAGTTTCCTTCCATGTCTTGAGAAGAAGCAAAGACTTAGGGGGAGTCTATTATGGTAATATGTTTTACCCCTATGGAGTCTAGAATGAGGTATGCCAACTTGTATTTTCTTTTGGTGATTTAGAAGGATGAGAAATGGTTTAAATTCCTTAAACTTTTGTTATTTTTGACAAAGGTAATCATCTGATTTGAAAGGTAATGGATAAATATCTGCATTAAGGAATGTTTTTGCTTGGTCTAGTGGTTGACAGTTTTCAGAAGGTTTTGGAATGACAGTGCACTTTGTTCTTAAATGAACTTTTTGGATGCTTGGGCTTTGGAAATAATGGTATGTCCTTATCACATCTTTGAGCGGTGTGGATATATATAGGTGAGTTCCTCAACATATTAAAGTTAAGAAAGCCTTTTTTTTTAAGGGATGTCGATGGAATTATCATTGGAGAATAGTGATTGAAAAACATGTTTGATGTTATGAATTATTTCTGTGATGATATTATTCAATGTTGCATGAAGAAGATGAGTTAAGATTGTGTGCTGAATGAAGATACTTATAGTGTCTTTTGCAAGATGGTATGACAGAATTGAGTCTTGTGGTCTTCTGAATATGGTACAGTGATCTAAGTAGGTTGCTACAGCAGTCATGAGAACTATGTATGTTCATGGGATATGCTCTATTATTTGTGTTTCAATGAAGGAAGGTGACTGGTAGTATTAACCTCATCATGTATGGCTGGGACTTATTTTTGAACTTTGAAATTGAGTGTTGTGTGTGAAAGTGAGTGCAAGTTATATAAATGAAAATTGCTTGAATTCATGTTTTGGTAGAAACAAAAGGAGAGAGCTTTGGTATGCTGCCTTGAAGATAGATTATATGCATGATTTTTTTAAGTTTCTAATTTTGAAGTGGGAGTTATTGCACAAGTTGTTACTGCTGATTTCTCTGATAATTTATGTGCATTTAAAGTATGTGAAGTTATACAATATGTCTATTGCACTATTGCTCTATTTGCAGCCGGTTCTTATGGTACTTGGTTGGCTTCTCAGTTGTGTTTTCTGGCATTGCACATTCTTCTCCTCTATCTTTTGTCATTGAGGCAAAAAGGGGGAGAGTCATTTATGTTTTTCCATCAAGGACAAAGGGGAAGTTTGTTGGATCTCAGTTGTGATCATATAGTTTGTCCTTGATGTCAAAATCCCTTTCAGTTGGTTCTCTTTGATGATCAGTCTCAGTTTGGATCTTTATGATTTATTATGGAAATTCTTTGATGTCTCTTGGCTATTACAAAAAGTTAGTTGTTATGGTTCAATTTCATGGTGATGAGTTTTCTGGTTCAAGTTATGAATGCTACATCTTTGACTGACAGAGTTTGAAAGATGGTTTCTTTGTCAAAATGGTTCTCCTTACATATCATAGGCTTTGGTTGTTTCTCTTTCAAGCTTACTCATATTGGAGTGAAAATGGCATGGTCTTCCCGATCCACTTTGAAATGTCTAAGTTGCCTATTTGTCAAGACATTTCAGATGTCATGGCGATTGAATTAAACATATAGGTTGCTTTCGGCATAACATTAGCGTTGTCTTGGCAACCAGCTCAAGAAAGGTTATTTTGGCAAGACTTGTCTTTGCTTTCAGTGATAGAAAAGTGTTCTCTATTGGCATATGTTATTCCATTTGTATGTGGTCTCAACGATATTGGTATGTCACACCAATCGAAGACTAAAATGGATGCGTATCTGTAAGAGTCAGGGTTTTTAGAATAGGTCTCGGTGAAGTGGTTTTATCTCGCTGACATCACATATGGGATTCACTTCGGCCAAACTTGGAGTATTCGGTTTAGCATCCCAGCGAAAAGGTAATGTCTCCCCGACAAGTGCATGTGGAAGTCTATCGGCGTGAGTTGTGGCTATCAATATAACATCTTAGTGAGTCCTTCTTGTCTTACCGACTCGTGCTCAAAAGGTTTTATCTATTTTTCAGGAGGAGTCTCACTAAACAACTCTTTGAGAGAACTTCAGCCAAACTGAGTGGTATCGGGCTGAGGTCTTGGTGATTTCACTTGACCAGTGTCACCGACTAATGCTTGTGGAAGGATTTCGACAAGAGGTTTGTAATGTCTTAGCAAATCAAAGTGGATAAAGCATTTTGGTATGACTCATGTGCATCAAAGAATGGTCTTGGTGAATTTGATTTGTTACACTGACCGAAAACATCAAGGTAGTCTCTTTAGTAAGAGCTAGGGTTTTTGGCAAGTGACCTTTGGTCTCGCCGATGAAACATAAAGAGACTTCGTCGGCATAAGATATGGATTATCTCAGCGACATCGGATGAATGGATAAAACATTTTGGTAAGACTCATGAGTTTCATTGTAGAATCTCAATGAACCCATAAAGTCTTCGTGACTAAGTCTAATGAGGGGCTTTCGGTGAAAGGTTTGTCTTGTCTTAGTGACACACAAGTGGATGAAGACTTTCGAAAAGACATGGTGTGTTGTACAAGAGGTCTCCTTGACTTTTATATGTCTTGCAAATGGAATTCAAAAGGACTTTATCAGTGTGAGATTTTTTCTCTCTTGGCAATCTTAGGTGAATTCGGGGTGTTTCGGTATAATGAAAATATCTATATGAGGTCTCCCCGAAAGCATTATGTCATGGTGACAGGAATGAAAATGTGATCTTTTGGTAAGACATAGGATGCTCTATGAGATGTCACCCTGACTACACATTGTCTTGGCGAAGGCAGATGAAGGACACATCTCGATGTAAGTGTGCTCTTGTCTTGGTGACTTGGAAATGATAAAGACTTTCAATATGATTCAAGCTTTCTAAGAGAGGTCTCCCTGATGATGGTCAGATATAGCGACAAATACAAGTTAGAAGGCTCGTCAGGAAGAAAAACAATATGTTATGGTGATAATGTGTATCAAGTGACCTTCGATGAAACATAATGTTGGCGGTATGACTTCTCCTCGACTCTGTTGTGTCACAGTGACAAATAGAAGGATGTATTGGTGAGAGAACCATTATGTTATAGCAACTTATAAGGGATAAAGTCTTTAGATGAAAAACAATGAAAATATACAAAGTGTCTCCCTCACAGTAGGATGTCACAGCGACAACGAATGAATAATACTCTAAAGAAGCCTATCGATGAGACATGATGTATTTGTTATGTGTTCTTCCCAACTCTGATGGCTCTTGGTGAAAGTGATATCTAAAGGGATTGTCTGGTGATTTAATTGCCTTTGGTAGAAATATATTGTTGTCTCAGTGAATAGTTATGAAGACTCAAAACTTTGTGGTTGTCATCATGGATTGGCATCAAATCTCAGAATGGTTACATAACAGGATATTCATCGAGTTTCTTTTTGAGTTGTTGCATTTTTTTTATGGATTTTTCTAAATATAGTTGTATACAGACTTCTTTGGTTGGTTTTTGAATCTCTGACAAGGTATTCTATGATATTTTAGAGGTTATGATTTTTTGTTGTAGGTAGACATGGCTTTGATGAAAATCTTTTAGTTACAATTTGAAATCTCCTGACTCAGCATAGAAGTTAAAGCTTTCTAGATATGCATTACTTTGATTTTTACCATCATCTACAGATCATCATTATCAAGTTTTAGATTCTAAAAATAGCAAGAGAGTTTAAGAATCTTGTGAAAAACACTTGTTGAAGATTTCTTGATAACAGACATACTTGAAATGTATATAAAAACTAGTGTTGAAAACTGTGAAGATGCTACTGTCTTGTAATTATGAGAGATAGTTATTCTGGCTGTAATCAAGAGTGGGAACTGGATGTAATACTAGGACATTGCTCCTAGAGTATTAGAATTAGAGTGTTATGAACTTAACTGTAAATAGAGAGATCCTTTGATATATTTTTATTGTAATTCTATAATCTGAGTGAGGGGTTGGTGCTCCTTGAGATTGTTGTCTCTAAATGAGGGGTTGGTGCTCCTTGAGTTGTTGCTCAAAAATTTAGCCTATAAGGCATTGTTAAAAGTGGTTTTGAAGATTAAGCCAGTAAGGCAGTTTAGGAGTGGTTTTTCTACCCCAAGACGATTTTCCACTTAGCAAATCTTTTGTATCTTGGTTCTTCTATGTGCTCTCTACTTTTTTGTGTTGTTGTTTCAGTTCACTATTGGGTTTATTACTTTTCTCAATTTTTCTTATGAATGATTACATTCAACTCATGAATGTATTAATTAGAATAATATTGAGATCAAATCTGAGCTATGTTTTTGAATATGTGAAAATTGGTCAAATCTGTTAAGACATTGATTCACCCCCTCCTCTCAGTGTCATTTTAACTCCAACAAGGCAATCTTATCTGGAAATTTAAACATCTGAGTGGAGTAGATAAGGCTCTTGATAAGGGGCTTTGACTTCTTCCCCTATTACTCCTTACAAGCGATATAGAACCTATCATTCTTGTCCTTCTAAGGTTTGAGTTAGGTAACTAGGAGTACTGGAAATGACCTCTCGAGGATGCTCTCATTTGGAATTCAGGCATGAAATTTCCAGTTTCCTTTCTTAGCCTGATTTAAAAAATATTTCTAACTTCTAAATTAGGCATTTGGCAAAACTTCCATCCCATCAGGTGTGCCAAAAAAAGAACTGTTGGTCATCAAAGCTTGAGCCTCTTCAATAGTCTTATAAGAAATTTAGTGAGTGGGGGAAAAATTGTGTCTCACTAAATACCTCTGGGATTTTTATAGAAATTCAGCTCTTCTTTTGGGGTTTTGACATAAGGGTGAAAAAGAAATGTAAATATAAAACATGAAAGGTGATATACCAAATATTTTACTACATTTAAAACAAAAATTATTCCTATGATTGATATAAAGGACACATAATGCCACAACACCTCATTGTTGGAAAGAGAATGAACAACAAAGGCTAACTTCAAGCATAGTGCAGACTTTCAAAACTTTTTGAAGGTAGTGTTCAATGAGGTCTGATCAAACATAAAAATTCCTTAGAGTAAGAGAATAATATTTCAAAAATTATGGGAAGTTTGTCTCCTAATACAACATAGAATAGGAAAATAATAACTTCAAAGATAGCGGAAAAGTCCAATGACATAGTCCAATTTTTCCCAAAAATGCTACTTCACAGTACAAGCATAAAGCATAGAAATCCACTATTTAAACTATTAGAATATAGCTTGCAAGACACAGTGTTTCATTCAAAACGATAATATGAAGAAAGAAGACTTGAAAAATGCTATACATGCATAGTCTCAAAAATTCCCCTTAATATTTTGTGCTTTAATGAAAATTGAACTTTGAAACAGAGGTCAAATGCCAATCTGACAATAGTTTAAACCTTAATAGATATAATTTTCCAGAATAAAGTAGTTCTATAACTTGCTTTTGAAATATAGTTCATAAACTTTAAGAAAATTTAAAAGGAAAACAATTCCTCTTTTCGAAGAAAAAAGTTTCCTCCTATAAAAATCCTTTTCTAAAAAATCATCTATTTTTCTAGTAATATCATCTTCTCTTTATAGCCGTTTAAAGAGAGAAACACCACCTTTCCCAAAAGTAAATGTTGCCAGATGTTGATACTTGATAGCTCACAATCTAATTTGTAAGCCCTTGGTTAGGCCATGAAAGATCTTTGCATTAACTTTTCAGCTACTGCATTAATGTCTTCTAGATATTTTGAAGAGAGAGCAATATCAAATTGAATCTTAAAAATGACATTTCAACAATTACTTCTTCTTAATTAATCACATCACCTTGTAGCACTGACTAGAAGCTTTCATCTTGAGACAAGCAAACAAAAACCAAAAAGTTCTTCCAACCCTTAAAGATATAGTCTGTCTTTGATAAGGAGGTGACACATCACTTAGTCAAGAACATATGCTTTCTAAAGAATGTTTTTGCAATGAATCTTCATCATCCTGACACGTGTCTTGGGTGCTCCTTCGAAAAGAAAACCGATAAAGTAAAAAACATGCTGCCACCCCGTGGCACATTGCTCATCTTCCTTACTGACCTTACTTTACCCCTATCACTTTTGTGAAATATAAGAGTGAAAATGAAAACTATAAGGCTATGGAAATGCAAAAAAAATATTCACATTAACCATCTCCATTATAATTTAAAGATGAATTTTTGCTTTTGGATTTTATCCTCTCTTGAAAAACTATCAAAAATGTTCAAGGAAAAAGTAATAATTTACCTATTCACCAAGGTTTAATATTTTATCTCTAAATTTACCAATATTCTCTATTACACTCTCCTATAACTATTAAAAAGAACACCTTGGTCATTTGTGACCCCACTAAACCCCCCACAGACTCCAATCCATCACCCTAGATGAAACCCCGCCCACTACTCATCATACACCCATGCTCATGGAAAAATCCCTACCAATGAGGAAACCCTTCCCAACCCCATTAAATGTGTCCCCCTCATAGACCCTACTCCTATTTCTACTTCTACATCCAATAATTTAGATAACTCAAATGACGAGTCTTGGAATCCCACCCTTTCCAATTCTTCCATGCACTCCCCTATACATGTGGAGGATTTTGATGTCCCCAATACCCCCTATCATTAACCCTAGCCTTCAAAATTCCCCTAATATTTGCATCAATTTGGAGGGGAATGATGTTGAACCTAGGGTAGGTTTTGGAAATGGTGCCTCTAACGAACCCCTTTGCATAAAATTAATGAAATATCAGAGACTACTAAAGTCCAAAAGGAAATCCTCAAGTGGCTCTTTGGTTAGCTTATTACTTCCAAAGAGAGAATCCAGGTTCTGGAAAATAAGGTATTACAATAGTATGTCTCATGGCCAAGGGAGGTGGAGGATAATTTCCATTGGGATATGATTTCCTCCCTAGCTAAGTCATTTGAGTGTTGAGCCAATTGGGACAAGGAGGTGGAAGAGCTCATAGATCTCGTGGGTGTGGAGTTGGATAAAAAGAATTTATAGATGGAGATCAATGTTATTCATAGAACCAAGAAAAAACCATGCAATGTCTCCAAGTCATTACTAATTACAACAAGGAGACCATGAAGAACACCACTCTTACCATCCAGTTCTTTCAACAAGAGATAAGGAAAAGTTATGTCAAATGGGTAGCGAAGGATGGTTGTGATGATAGTCACATGCAAAAGAAAGGAAAGGTAGTGGAAAACTCAGCTCTAGATACTACAATGGATACTTAGCCTATTCAGAAGGGCCCCCTATATTTTGATGAAAAGATCCATGTCATGGCTTGAGAGTGGAAGGCTATAAGTGGTCTCAAGTTGCTAGGAGACCTATAGTTTTTTTGATCCCTTGTTGGTCTTTAGTCTATGTGTTGTTTCTGTTTATTTCTGTTGGTCACATTGTTTAAGTTTTTTCTTTATTTTTCTAAGTGTTTCACTTCTTATGAGCACCTCATTTTCCTCAATGGTCATTTTTTAATGGGTACTATCCCTTCTAGTTTTAATCTAATCAAAACTATTATCTACTTTTTCTATCATTTACAAAAAGAGAAAATATACCCTTTTGAAGAGGATTCTCTCCTCTAGTGCACCATATATTTTTCATATTTTTTAATATATTTTACTATTTTTTAAATTTCTAATCAACCTCTTTTTTAACTTTAACAACCTATTTTCATTATTTTAAAAATAATATATATTAAAACTAATCAAAATATAAAAACATTACATATTTGGATTCACCACTCCAAGCTCTACAAAAGGGTTTTTAAAAAATCATTTTGACTAAAGAATTTTTGAATTGAAGTTGAAAGTTTCTAAAAATTATGAAAGAGGATGAGTTGGTCACCAACTAGGATGCCACATAGATAGTTTCGGTAAAAGGGGTTTAATTCGAAATGGTTTCAACCAAAACCCTTTATATCAAAACCTTACACATAAAATAAGTCACATTTCAAAGCAATAAAGTAGGAAATTCAAATTTTAGAATTTTGAGTGAAATGGTTTTGCCCAAAACTCTGTGTCATGTATAGGCCACATGGTTTTAGGTGAAAATGTTTCAACTAAAAAAATTACATTTGGAACTATTTTTCTCAAAACAATTTAGTTGGTTGAAAGTGTGACACAGGTTTGTGTTTTTAAAATACCCCATGGAAAAAGAATTTCATGTTTTCATATTCTTAAAAAGAGAACTCCATTTCCAATTATCTTCAATTTTCATGAAAATTTAATTGGACTATAGCCTCAAATCCATCCTTGTTTTCTAGGTGTATTCAAGTAATAAAAAACCTCCATCTCAAAAATTATATAATGTGTCCTTTGTGTAACCTACCTCCTTCAAAATTATAGACACCTCTCCCCATGATCTATTAAGATTATTTACACAAAATATATGATTCATCATTCTATGAGAGAAACATAAAAGTATAAGGATATCTTTAAATATCAATTGATATATAACAAACTCTACCTCTCTAATGACTCACAAATTTTTCTATGATATGAAAATCCTTGAAATTTTGGTGGAAGATGAGAGGGTGACTATCTTCTCCCTAATCAATATATCATTTGAATATATATAGGAAAACAAAATTAATATTAATCATGGATTCTATAATTATTTATCTATTAATGATCATCTCAACCATGGAGTCTCCTTCTAAGAAGCTAATAGATGCTTTTATTAGTCATTTTCCAAAAAAAATTAATACTTTTCTCTTTGTAAGTTTTCCCAAAAAAAATTTATCAATCCTTGCATGGACACTCTATGACTTTAAAGTGATCCACTATTGATGTTACAAAACTAGTTATTTATTCTCTAAGATTATATTTATTTATAGTTGCTTCTATATATTTTCCTTTAAATTCTAATTTTTGAAAATTTGATAGTCAAAGCAGTTATCTTGCTATGAAAATTAGATGGTTGATAATTTATCTAGACTTGAGGAGAAACACCAAACATGGCTTCAATCAATTAATCTCAAGGGAATCAATCTCTGATATGTATGGAAAAAATATTATAATTGTGACCAACAAATTAGTATGGGCTGATTACACTTGATCCATGAGGATACAAAGTGTATTCATGCCACTAAATTTCAATTCCAATAAGATCAATCAACAAAAATAAACTAGGAATCCATTAAAAATTAGCATATTAAACTACGAAAGCTTTAAAAATACTTGTTATCAAATTTTCACCACAATTCAAATTGCCAGATCTGGTTTATTCAGATTCATTTTAAGTTGGAAAAAGTTTTAGTTATTTTTGTAGTTGTTTAAACCATTGCATGTTTTAAGTTTTGAGTTTAAAAGAAAGTGTAATGTGTTTCAGTTTTCCATTCATCATTTGTAGCATTTAATATTACATGAAGTAAGTACTTCATTCTATATTCAATTTCTCATTATACAATGTTTCATACATTTTTTCTGAAAGAGAAGTACAAAATTGAACAAGAATTGCAAAAAATGTTGTTTTGTATTCACTAGGGTAAAAGAGAATCAAGTGTCCCACACAAGCTGTGGGAGTAGCTGAAACAATGGATCATAAAGAGTACACTATGATATTGAATATTAAAAAGAGAAAAGAGAACATAAGATGGAACATAGCCATCATTTCCTGAACTTGTCCTTGAGTTGCCTTCAGTGTTGTGCACTCCTCTCTACTCCCATCCTCCAAGTTAGCCTGCAAGTGGATAAATTTTTTTGTTAGATCTCAAGTTATCAATCCTCGTACATGACCTATAAACAATAATGTAGAATACTGTTTATCATGCATTGAATCAAATGATAAAAGACAAGAGGGGTACAAGAGAATACCAAGGAGAAAACATCATAAGAAACTTCTAAATTTATTGTTTTAATCAACACTATTTTTTTCTTGTGTAGGTATAGAAAAATCCATGTTGCTAATTTGTTTTGAATATTTTATAGCATGTGGTGTAAAACGGGCCCCCACAAGGGTTGAGCTTTGCATGCTTCCCCTTAAACATTCCATACAAGGGTTGAGAAAGGAAACAATTTAGTATTGGTGAAAAGAGATGCATCTGAAGGAGTGCATCAAGTGTCATAAGAGCTCAAGTAAGTGATCACCTAAGACAATCAAGTCTAGAAATGCAATCAATTGAAGATCGTAGATGATCAATTGCTCAAGTCAATCATCATGAGGAGAACATCATCATGGAATGAGATAGTGAATATGCACACATAATGCCTTGTTTACAAATCAACAATAGCAATTGAAGCAATTTGAGAATCTTCAGAACACCTTAATCATGGTGTTGTATTTCAAAATATTCTATGCATGGATAAAACTTCACATCAACATTTGTTATCTAAGAGATAAAAATAAATAAAGAGTACAGAAGAGATATTTCCTTCATCCAAGAACAAGATGGTAAGTGGTTGCAAGTAAAGCATGAAAGTCAATAAGTAAAGGAAAAGAACCATTGCTGAACTAAAAATGCAATACACTAAGTGTTTAAGCTGGATGCAACTTGAAGCAACACCATTCATGAAAGAAATTTTTAGAAACTCAATGCTTTTGAATGCTATAGATACAAAGGGGTATTTCATTACAGTTCCAAATGAAATAGTGATAAAAGTGAAAGCTTGAGATACATTTTCTAAAAGTTAAAGTGCATGGAATGGATGACAACAAGAAATAAGTGACCTACAGGTATATCATGTTGGCTGAGTGCAATTTTGCAAATTAAGTAACTAAAATGAAAGCATCAATTTACAATGCATTTGAGAGTAAATAAGTTTTATGTGTACAAGTGACATCACAAATCATGCTAAACATTAAATTGAGATGGCATGGAATAGAAAGGATGTTTTTGAAAAGTAACTCGAAAGCATCAAATTAAGTTGAGCTTCATTATATCTATGCACTTCAAGAAAATAGAAATAAATTAATTTCTAATAGTATGTACATCATGTTGGAGAGATACAAATAGTGCAAAGAGGACAATAGTTTGTTCCATTAAGAATTATCTATGATTTAAGAAAATTTGCATTGAGAGAACAAAAAAGTGAAGCTATAGTAATATGTATCTAAGCTGGAAGAATTTGTGTTGTAGAAAAAAGGTACCCTTTGCTTGACATGGGATTAATTCATGATAAATTTTACTTAATGAGGCCTTAATTCAGGTGTTGTGAGACATTTTATGCATCCAAACTAGGTCTTGAACCCTCGAAAATCGAATAACATGCTTTTATCGATGTCTTGTAAAGGTGTTGTAAAGTGTTGTAAAGGAATTTCATGCTTTTCTAGACCTAATGAACCTATTTCTTCCCAATTCAACATTATAAAATGTGTTTAATAACATTATTACATGAATCTAGAAGGCTTTTGAATTAAGCTTAAAGTTAAACTAGTGTTGTAATGTGTCTCACACATTCACATTAGTTCTTGTGCCTTTCTAGGCTATGTGGACCTCATTTTATTGTTGTAAAGTGTATTTAATCACACTTTCACATTTATTTTTATGTCCCAAGCCGTATTTGATATTCACATCATCATTAATAGGCCCTTATTAACCCATATTGTGCATCCCAAGGCTTAAATTGATCAAATACCTGACAAAGTTGCAATTTAAACTTTATTTCCTTATCTCATCACATCTTAGCTATCAAATTGGCCCATGTGGTGCCCATTCTCCATGCATGGTGAATCATTCACATCTAGGTGGGACCCATTCACCATGGGTGGCAAATGAGTCCCATTTGGCTCAATTTTGACCTTTGAGTGGGAAAAAAGTGAAATTTAAGTTTAATTTTACTTCATGTAGGCCTAGGGGATCCATTTTTTGGCTAATAAGGTTAATTCACTATTAAACCAAATCTCCTAAATCATTTTCACATCCATTCTTCAATCATTCATTTATCATTCTTCCATCTCAAGTCAAGCAAGATAGGGTTTCATCATTTCAAATCACCAAGACATCAATTTTCAGACATTCAAGGGTAGATTCTTCATGTTTTATTTGAAAAGTTCAAGATCAATCTTCATGGAAAGGTAATAAAATCCATTATTACATGTTTCATTCCATTATTTCATCATTTTTGTTTAATTACCTAAAAGGGGTTTGACCAAGGCAAACCCCCATGCCCTAACATTCAACATCTCTCTCTCTCTTGCTTTGTGTGTTTACATATTTAGGACTTTTGGAAGCTTGGAAATCATTGAATATCAAGTTAAAACATTGCTCAAGTCTTCTCTTCATTCCACAAGTCAAAATAACAACAAAAACTCATTTTTAGACCCATAAATTAGAGTTTCAGAAGCAGACACCTATAGGAAGTCAAGTGTATTGAAAGCTCTAGATTCCACTTTTGAAAATTAAAAAATTAAAAAGTGGACTCATTTTCCATGGGTGGTGAATGATTCCCATTCCAAGGTCATTTTTGAGTTTTCTACATTTTTAGATACCCTTCTGTTAGAAACAAATTTTGGCTCAGTTTTGCAGAACTAGGAATGATTCGTCCAGAATGGCGAATGAGACCTTCCAAGCCTAAAAAATCAGCATAAAAAACATTTCAAGTGTCATTTCTAGTCTTCATCCACATTCTAGGTGCACCCTTTTAGTTTGATTCATTTATGTTAAGTTTTCATTCATTTCTGCATAACACAATGTGTTTTCAAACAAGTCACATTTCTTAGGTTTTGTATACTTAATCAGCAAATTTCATCATCTAGTTGCATTTACATCATTTTATTTTTCCTTAAATTCATCATACATATATCTTAATTTGAGTGAACCACCTAGATTTTGGGTGTGGGATCTATCTCTTTTCATTAGGTGAAAGACCCTAATTGAGCAAAAGAGAAATAGCATTCCTAGTCCCAAAAGTATGTGGTTCATAATGAAGTCATTGTTTCCTACAATGAGCCAATACCTTAAAGGTAGGATTTCAAAATGAAGTAAATACAACATTATGGTGCCCAATTTGAGCTTTAAAGAGAGAATCCATGTTAGAGTAAAATAATTAATTAATTTTACTCTCCTCTTAAGATTTCACTTTATGCATATATTAGTCATTTAATAATTAATATTTAATTATTAAATGCTCTCACCTTAGGGTTAGGTTTTCCTTTTCGGTGTTGATCTCCTTTTTAAGGATTGATCCCTTGTATTGTAATTAATTCTTGATTCATTTTTTTCCTCTGATAATAGATCTTGCACTTTGTCAGAGCCAAAACCCTCGTCTTTGTTCTCTCTCTTTCTCTATGACAAGTTTCTTGCATCCAAGTTTCTATGGGTTCTGTGGATTTGTATTTCTCAAATCCTACATGGTATCAGAGTCAGATCTGCTGCTGCCTGTTCAGTCTTTTGAAAGTTATTGAGATCCAGGTTTTGGTTGCTTCAGATCTATTTTTTTTGTCTTCTAGTTTTTTAGAATAGGGGGGGTACTTTTTTTGGTGCACTTTGAGCCCAAACGGACCTCACCGTTGAGCTCGCAGCGCCCAAAAACCCCTATTTTCATATAATATACATCCAATTCGGACACAGTTGCTACAGAAAAAAAAATTTGCCCCTAAGGCCGTACGCCTGTGGCACGAGTACAGGCATGAAAAATTAAAAATCAATTTTTTTTTTTTTTTTGCCGCACTGCCGCCCCGCGTGCCGCCTCGGCCTCTTTACCGCCCCATCGAATCCCCGGCACCAATCAGCCCCACCGGCCCGCCAGCGGTAACCACCACCCACCACGCCGACCCCACCGGAATGCCACCGGTGAACCCGCCTTAAAATTATTTTTTTTACCTCTTCCGGTAAATCAGGTATAAATCGGGCGTCCAATCTCCGTTTTTCACAAATGAATAGGCGTTGGAAAGCTGGCTCTGCGCCCGTTCTAATGGTCCAGGAATTTTTTCATATTTTTCCATTTTTATTGCATTTTTTCGCAGTCAAAGTCTGATGAGCCTTTTGCACTCCAAGGGGCATAACTTGCTCATTTTTGCTCCGTTTTTCGAAAGTGAATAGGCGTCGGAAAGGTGGTTCTGTGCTCTTTCCAGATCTGCAACTTGTTTCATCAGTAATTTTACCAAGTACACAGAATTTTGTCTGAAGCATTTTTTGCTTTCTCAAGCTTTTCAGCTTTTAAAATTGTAATGGGGTTTGGTTTCTCGTATTGTGGGGGGTGTTTTTTTTCTTGCTTTTTGTAATTTTCATCAGAAAACTAGAATACCAAAACTCTCAAAACAAACAAACCCCTTCTGCATCTTCTGTCTAGTTCTGAAAGACCACTTAATAATAATAAAAAAAATTCAGAGCAGTTGAGACACAGTTCACAGGATGGCCAACAGACCTATTGAACTTCTTACACCGCATAATTACCACACTTGGAAGGGTCACATAATGACTCTTCTCCAGTCTCGAGGGTTATGGTCCTGTTTGGATGAGGTTCAGCCTTAGTTGACACGTGCCTTTGAGGTTATGCAGCACATGAACAATATGGATCAGGCTATGGGATTGATGGCTTTACACATTTCTGACAGTCTCTTGTTTCATCTTGAGGGTTGTCTCACTCCTCGAGCCATTTGGACCAATTTTGATGGGCTTTTTGGTACTATCAACGAGTTCAGAGCTTTGCAGCTTGAGGCAGAGTTAACTTCCTTGGTACCTGATTCGTTTGCCTCTATTGAGGACTTTCTGATGAAGTTTAAACAGCAAAGATCTATCTTGCAGGGTTGTGGTAAGACTAAGACTGATACAGAGTGCATTTTCCTGATCCTCTCCAAGCTTCGGGGTCCATTTCAGATCTTCTCTTCGACCTTCTATTCCACCATGGATGCCTTGGGTGCTTGACATGTCATGCCTTCCTTTGAGGTCTTTTGTGATTGTCTAACTCGTGAGAAAGCTAAGATTAAGCAGTTGGATTCACTTTTAGGTTCACAGAACCAAGCGTTGGTAGCCCAGTCCTCCATGGGAAAACAAAATCAGAAACCAAACACCACAGAGCATTGGAAGGATTCCAGTTCACACCACACCTCTAATTCACCTTCTCCTAAGGGGGAATCATCGAAGAAAGATAGACCTAAGTGTGCTTATTATAATAAGCCAGGACATTATGAGTCCAAGTGTTATGAGAAGAAGATAGATGGATATGCCAAATAGGTTTCAGATTTGACAACTCTTCTTGAGAGGAACAATATTCATCACTCTTCTTCATCTACATCAGGCGAGTCTTCTTCTTCATCTTCATTCCAGTCAGATGGACAGGCCCCACATAAGGGTCATGCATTATGTGCAACCAGTTCACATTCATCTAGATGGCTATTGGATTCAGGTGCTTCACACCATATGGCATCTTCTCAAGACATGTTCTCATCCTTCAAGGCTACATCCTCACCACACATATTGATGGGTAATAACACTTATATGAGTGTACGTGGGAAAGGTTCTATCAACATTGATGATGGTACATTCAATGATGTACTATGTGTTCCATCTTTTTCCACTAACCTTCTCTCCATCTATCAGATTGCTCACAGTGGGACAGGGAAGACAGTTGAGTTTACACCTGATTTAGTGCACATTAGAGACATTCAGACTGGCAACATTGTTGCAACAGGGACAGTTGATCACTCTTCCCGATTGTATGCATTCACACACTTTGGTCCACCATCTCCACTGTCTGAGTTTTCCTCTCTTTCTACAAGAGAGCATGCAGTATCTGAGGTGAAGTTTGGTCACTTGAACTTATGTGTTCTTCCATCTATTCATGAGACTAGTGTTGAGACTTCTACACCTCTACCTCCTGTTGAGATCACATCTATTCAACAGGATTCCTCTTCAGCTATGACTAACATTGTTGCTCCTCTCATCGAGCCATCAAGTGTAGTTGTTGAGGCCATATCAGAGGAAATTCCTTTCCTCACAGATGACAGTTTCAGAACACCTGTTATCCCATCTTCATTGGAGATTCCATTTCAGGATCATCTTGAGTTGTTTGATTCACCATCTTGTTATTCAGACACTCATACTGCAGTTCCATTCTTTAGTGAGCATCATCCAGGATTTCCATTTTCACCTCACATTCAGGGATTTCCTCTTCCTCGACCGTTGGATCTGTTTCTTCCTCCGAGGAGACGCATTGTTTTGATCATTGGCACAGGGGTTCTCTCATTCTGGGGGGTTTTGGAGCCTCTTCTCTCTCCTATGGGGGAACATATTTTGTACTTGCGTGATAGAAGTAGTTCTTGGGGGGTCATGTTGACTCCTCCTTCTATCTCTCTTCTTCTTTCACTCTTGTTCATCTCTTTTTGGAGAGGAGTTTTTTCCCACTGGGTTTTCTCCTTTACTCCGCTTTATAGAGATTTTCTTGTATTCGAGTACCTGATCAGGCCATGTTGCCGGGACCCTCTGTTGCATTGTAGTTCCTTTGCTTTCTTCTGCATTGTTTGTAGCTGCATTGTAGCTCATCTTAAGGGGGGGTGTTAGAGTAAAATGATTAATTAATTTTACTCTCCTCTTAAGATTTCACTTTATGCATATATTAGTCATTTAATAATTAATATTTAATTATTAAATGCTCTCACCTTAGGGTTAGGTTTTCCTTTTTGGTGTTGATCTCCTTTTTAAGGATTGATCTCTTGTATTGTAATTAATTCTTGATTCATTTTTTTCCTCTGATAATAGATCTTGCACTTTGTCAGAGCCAAAACCCTCGTCTTCGTTCTCTCTCTTTCTCTGTGACAGGTTTCTTGCATGCAGGTTTCTTTGGGTTCTGTGGATTTGTATTTCTCAAATCCTACAATCCACATTGGTTTACATTAAAAGCTTCAAAATGCAGAGTTATGGGTAGTCCAAGCTCATACAAGAATGCAAGCAAGCTCAGCTAGACTCTCACAACTATAGCTTGAGAGTGAAGTTTCTTTCACAAATGATGATACCCACTTAGGGTGTTGTTCTCTAAATAAAAATATAAAGGGATATAGCCATTGTTCAAGCTCATGCCAACATTGGAGCTCCATAAACTGAGTTACTAAAGTTAATGGCTTTAGCCATGATGGGTTTGCAAACCCATAAAATAAAGTGACATATTTCTTGTACATATGGAGTGGAATACATGCGAAATGAAAAATACATTGAAACCCTAGTCAGTGCTCTTGTGGTCGCACCCTGAGAGGAGGTTTTCTTTCTCCACCAAGCAAACCCACTTGGGGTTTTGAATTTAAAATAAAAATGCTAGAGAAATAACAAGGTTTTGAGCTTTTGAGCTCTCATAAAATGGGTATTTCAAAGCTAATGGTCATGGCCATGAAGGGTCTACAAACCATCAGAAACCAAAAAAATTGCATAATCTTTCCTTTGCTTTTTCTCTTTTCAAATTCCATTCATTTCTACATCATGGATCAAGCCCAAAAAAGATTATTTTTATAGAAATAAGAGTAATACATATGGTGAAGCCACGACCTAAAAAATGGCCAAGCTAAAAGAAAGAATCCATTCTTCACTATTTTGTGAAAGAAGCTCAAATCAATCATTTTATTTAAGATGAAAGTTCTTTTAAAATGGAGAAAGACACTTACCATGGATGTAGGAGAGAAAACCAGTCCAAGTTCACAACCAAACTTCCTCAAAAAATCTTGTACAAATCATTTTAATCGAAGCCAAGCAAGACAAAAGAGAAATAGAGACATAAAAACTAATAGAATACATCAAAAATCAGTCATGGTCGTGGCCTAAAGGCCCACTTTTCTCATTCAAATGAAGGAAAAAGACACCAAAATGCAAACAAACAACTCACCATCAAATGCAGAGAAAGAGGTGTTGGTGTATGGCTTTGAGAGAATTTTTTTGGCTTCTTGTGTTGTCATTGATGGCAATTGGAGTCAGCAGTATGGTCCGTAGTGTTGAAGTTTCTCCTACCAGCAAGAGAAATAAGAGATTGTAATCTATTGGTAGAAAATATGAAGTACAGGGTATCCGATTGATAAGTTGATTTGAATACTTCACCATATCTATGTTTTGTGGTGTAGATCTCTAGGGAAGGTTTTACAACATTTATGTTATCCTATTGGAACATTTTGTGGTGTCACATTATTCATAGTACGAATTAAGAGTTTCAGAAGAATGACTTATTGTATATTTTCTCATTCTAGCCGACCTATTGTGTATGGTGTGTCACAGATGTATAAGGAATATATAAAGGAGATTGAAAAATCATTTTGTGATAGAGATAGAAGTGTGTGAGGATCAAGAAGAGTAAAAGTGTAAGAGTGAAGAAGTACAAAATAGCTATATGGGTTAACTACAGAAGATCTGTTGAGTGAATTTTGTTTGTGCTACATAAGGATTTTTGTAGGAGATCAGAGCAAAGTAGTGCAGAAGTGTGAACTGGATAAAAGATCTGGAATCTGATTGTGTGCTTCATTGGAACCGAATCCAAGCATTTTGTAGATGCTATATTATCAGTTCAACATTTTTTTGTAATATCAAATATATTTTGTAAGGCATTGAGCCTTCTCTTTTGAGCAGTGAGCTCTAGGAAGTGTGTATGAATGAAAGTGCATTCCCTTTTATTACACTTTTAACAGAGTATACTTTGTGGATTAATCTCCACCATGGTTTTTCCCCTAACAGGGTTTCCACATAAAAACCCTAGTGTTATGGTGTTCTTTAATGTGTTTACATGTTTCTTTTTGTTTATATGTTGTGAATGCTATTGAGGGCTTAATTATTGTTGTTGATAGTTTAAGATCTTATTTGAAAATAAAATATTGTTCAACATTGATTTACCCCCCCTCTCAGTGTTCCTAGTGTCCAACAATTGGTATCAGAGCAGGTTCCTCTTTTGGAGTTTAACAAATTGAGGTGGATCTTGAATTACAAGACGCTAGTGGTCTTCAACAACAACTTATGGTGGCACTTTATGATCTTGATCAGTCTAAAGCAGAGGTCATGGAAATAAAAGCGAATCTTGTGGCTGTAGGAAAATTTATTCATTCACTGAAGGATAAAATAAATGAGTCAAGGGAAAAAAGGAAGGAACTATGTGATTGGTTGAAGCAAAAAGAAAGCAAAGGTCTGGATGATGTCCATCTAAATCAAACCCTAAGATAAATAATAGAAGAATGTGAGAAGCTTGCTAAGGACAATGCAACTCTAAAGCTTGAAATGGAATATGTGGCGATGACATTAACCAAAGAGATTGAAGAAAGAAAGAAGAAAGAGGAGAATCTAGCCCAATCCTTGAAAGAAAAATCTAAAGAATACAATAGAATTAATAGTGGACTCATTCAGTTGGAGATTGAACTACAACAATCTAGAAACAATTATCAAGAGCTTGAGAGATAGGTAGTTATTCTCAAAAATGAGCTTACTACTACAAATGAATTCAAGCAGAAGTTCATGATAAGTTTTTCTAGGCTTGATGAGGTAACCAAAGGTCAAAAAGATACAAATGATAACCGAGGTCTTTGCCATGAGAAGGGTAAGTGCTCTAGATTTGAATAGAATAACCTTAAGAAGAAGAAAAAAGGCAAAAGACATCTAGTAAGGCAACCTAGTGCTCCTAAATTTAATGGATATTGCTTTGTCTATAATAAATTTGGACATATGGCTTCTTGGTGTAGGAGAAAGATAAACTTTAGCACCCCATCATTTTTTGGTCAGTGTTTTAAATGTAAGAATTTTGGTCATAAGTCATTAGAATGCAGAAGTATGTCAGTCAGTGCAAGTAACATCAATTGCTATACCTGTGGAAGATTTGGACATGTTCCTAATCAATGCAAATCAGGAGGAAATCGGTGGAATGGATGGTATAGATAGAAAAATTGGGCACATTGCAAGATTCTACAGGAACAAAAACTTGAATAAAAGGGGTTCAATTTATCAAGGGAGAAATTCATAGAAAGATAACAAAGGAAAGGAAAAATGATCCATGGAAGAGATAAGAGATTAGATCAAGAAAACATGGGTAAAGAAAAGTGAATCTGATGAAGGAAATAAGGTTGTACCAGAAGCTCCCTTTGGTAATTCTTCTAGCAATTGATTTCAGGCCAGTGGCATAGGGGGAGTTTTTCATGAAAATCCTTTCTCCCCCTATGTTTAGTTGGCACTAAATTGCAGGATTCCATCAATAGTTGTGCTATTCATTGTCAAATGTATTAGCAATCATTTGTTGAGATGGGTGAAATGTTAAAAGTCTATGGTCAGACTCTTCACTTGTTGTGTTAATTTACAGTGTAACCAAAACTTCTAGGGCAATACATTTAATGCAGGACAAAGCTAACTATGTAGAGTTATAAAAGGGCATTTGGAACCCTAATTTGTCACTATGTGCCAAAGGAAAGTAGTTGGAGAACCTTTTCAGCAAAATTTTGAAGGAGTGGAAAGTCAATTTAGCGGTGAATTCTCTCGATATTTTTGTTTCTTGTCAATTTCATACTTATTTGGTGATCGGTAGAGCCCTACTCGATACAAAAAATGAGGCAAATCCAAAAATTAATAAATTTGAATGAATATGGTAGTCGGAAGGTCAAGGATATAAGAAATTTGTTGTCTACCGTCAAATTGAAAAAGCTTGGAGGAGTGAAACATAAGAGTTTGGACTTCTAGAATGAATTCCCTCATTTCGTGAATGTGGAGGTAGTTCGGTTTATCCTGAATAGATTGGATGGTGATATGCTTACTTTGGATAAACCCTATCAAATTTCTAAGGATATAATAATAAATCTAACAGGTTTGTGTAAAGTTGGTGATGTTCTAAAAAAGAAATCAATTTGAAATGTTGAGGTCGAAGCCCTAGCTGGAGTAATAGGAGATTAGAGGGCTTTGATGATCATGAGAATCAAAGATCCTTTAACAAGGTATACAACACATGGAATTTCATATAAAGTCTTCTTCAAAAACAAAGAAGGATCAACCTCAGTAGGTGCAGTGTATATCACTCACAAAAGGATAATAGAAGATGAATACTTTCACCTATGTGGTTTGATGAAGGATCAATTATTGGAGAATGTACAATTGATGAAGTATATAGACAATTCTTCCAAGTTTGGTACCCTAGCTATATGCATTATGATGTATTTCTTGAATTGCTTGCCTCTAAATGACAATGTGGTATGGAAAGAAAATATATCAGTTTCCAAGCAAAGTTTTCAGCATTTCAACTCTTTTGAAAATGGTGAACAAGTTTATGAAAACTTCTTTAAAAATTTGTTAGAATGGTTTGGTGCAATTGATATTCCTCTTTCAGTGAAAATAGCTAAAGTTGGATCATCCTCTGGTAAGGTGAAGAAAAAGCAGAAGAGAGGAATAGATTTGGTTGGTGTCACTCCTCTGACACCCAAGTCAACAAAAGTTGAGGCAAAAGGAAAAGAGAATTGGTTGTAGATATAGTGGATGAAGACTCTGAGGAATATATACCTAGAGATGAACTAAAACTAGGTGAATTGAAAGTGATAATAGCAGAAGATAGCGATGAAGAAGGTGTTATATTTAAAGCAAAGATATTGCAGATTATTCAGGATGAAGATGGAATGAAAAAGATAATTGATATATGGTTGAATGGACCATCTTATGAGTAGGATCTCATTGACGACACCCTAGGAAGATACTTTGTTGATAACAACATTGAATTGGAGAGTCTGCTGAATATATTTCCAAAAGAGTTTATTCAGTTTATCAAGGAGGCTATGGACTTTGTGCCTTTGGACATAAAAGAGAAAGAAATTATCTCTCATCTGAAGATGCAATTTAGAATATCTCTTGCTAAAATGAAGAAGAAAATGAATGCACTAATATAGTGCATTGACTCAGCCAATAAGATCTTCAATTATTGTCTTAGGTGGTCTCATGTGGTTAGCAAATACAAGGAAAAATTATAGAAAATTTGAGAATGAGCTTGTCAGAATTGGACAGGACTATAGTATGTTTTTGGATCAAGACGGAGAAGATAAGAAGAAGATTCATAATTTGCAAGTTGAGCATGAAAAGGTTTACTCTTCCAGAAATACTCTTATGGATGCTTTTTGGAAAGGTAAAGATCATACTGAATGCAGGCTGGAGCAAATGATTGAAATTCTAAAGAAAGGAGAAAAGTTGGATGATGCCATCATCATTCCTTAATCCCTTGTCCAGATTATCAATAGGAAATCAAAGAATAATAGCTTGATTATAGCTATTGGGATTGCAATGGACTCTTAGAAGAAATTTATCGTAGAAATGAAAGTTAAATATAAAATAATATTCTGATTTGTACAACAATTTTCCAAATTTCGATCAAACTCTCTATTTTGCAAAAGGGGAGAGAATAGTAAAATTTTGAAGGAGAGAAGTGCATCAAAAGTAGTGGAAGCTTTTTCATTGATGTCAAAGGGTGAGAGAAGTAGTGAAAAATTCCTTGACATCCTAAGGAGGAGCAGTCATTTTGGTTTTGATGAGTTTTTGAGTTTTGACACTTAGTCATTTTTCACTAAGTGTTGCCATCAATGCCAAAGGGGGAGATTGTTGGCATATGGCTTTGAGATATTTTTTTTGCTTCTTGTGTTGTCATTGATGGAAATTGGAGTTAGTATTATGGTTTGCAATGTTGAAGTTGGTCCTAGCGGAAAGAGAAGAGACTATAATCTACCAGTAGAAAACATGAAGTACAAGATACTTGGTTGATAAGTTGATCTGAATACTTCAATAGATCACTATTTTGTGGTGTGGATCACCAGGGAAGCTTGTTCAACATTTATGCTATCCTATTGGAAATTTTTGTAGTGTCACATTAGTTGAAGTATGATTTAAGAGTTTTAGAAGAATGATTTATTTTTTATTTTCTCATTCTAGCCAACCTATTGTGTATGACATGTCACGGATGTATAAGGAATATATAAAGGAGATTGGAAAATAATTTTGTTATAGAGATAGAAGTGTGTGAGGATCAAGAATAGTAAAATTGCAAGAGTGAAAAAGTATAGAACAACTATATGGGTTAATTACAAAAGATCTGTTGAGAAAATTTTGTTTGTGCTATAGAAGGGTTTCTATAGGAGAGTAGAGTAGAGTAGAAGTGTGAATTGGATAAAAGGTTTGAAATCTGATTGTGTGCTTCATTGGAACTGAATCCATGAATTTTCTAGATGCTATATTCTTAGTTCAACATTTTGTTCTAATATCAAATATATTTTGTAAGGCAGTGAGCCTTCTCTTTCGAGCAGTGAGCTCTAAGTAGTTTTCCTGAATGCAAGTGCATTCCCTTTTATCATACTTTTAACAGATTATACTTTGTAGATTAATCTCCACAGTGGTTTTTCCCCTAATAGGGTTTCCATGTAAAAATCTTGGTGTTATTGTGTTCTTTAATGTGTTTACATGTTTCCTTCTCTTTATGTGTTGTGAATGCTATTGATGGCTCAATTATTGTTGTTGATATTTTAAGATCTAATTTGAAAATCAAATATTGTCGAACATTGATTCACCCCCCTCTTAGTGTTCCTAGTGTCCAACAAGATGCATCAAGAATAGACTTGAAAGTAGCTTGAACCCTATTTTTCCATGCTGCCAAGTGAAAAATGATGTTCAAAATGTGAGATAGGGTCATTTTTGGTGTTAGGGTTTCCCCATGTGCACAATTCCAATGTGATTTTAATCACATTTGTTTTTCAAAATCAAAATCCATATTAATTTCTTGTGAGTGGTTTTGCCTAGGTCAAACCAATGCCTTAGGCATTTTAGTGATTTTTAAAGAAAATCAAACAAAACCATACCTTGCCCTTATTTTTTCATGCGGTACATATACACATTGCCCCTTTCACTAGGCCAAGTTGTCAATGCCTTATTTTTTACTTTAGGTCTAGGGATCATAATCTATTTTTATGATTTTTTATTAGAAAAATCAAAGGTACAAGAGCTTTCACATAGTGTTTTGAATTTTTGTAAATATTAGTTTTTACTCAAACTGCAAAAAATCAAAATATTTGAACTCAAGATGCAAAATCAAATGTATTAGGAGAGTTTCTATATTGTTTTTTGGAACTAGAGATGATTGTAAAAAATCACTAATGGTAATGTTTCTATAAATTATCTTAGGCTTTGTTAATGGTTAAAATGTAGTTGGTGCACTTAAGTCTTCACGAAAACTTTCTATTTTCAGTTGAAGTTCTTTGGTGGATTTGGAAAAGAGATGAGAAGCTAGACTTTCTATTTTTAGTTCTTGAGCTGTTTGCACCTGATTTTGAGGGTTTTTGGATGGGCCCTTTCAAGATGGAAAGTTTCCATATTTTTGATGCAATTTGGAGCATATTTTTTGGCACTATTTTTTTGGATTTTTCCTTGAGATTGAAAATGGAAACAGTTACCATTTTGAGATGTAGATGAAGCTAATTTTTCTATTCTCACCATTGATGTCGCTTGATGGCTATATGTTTGAGAAATTTTAATTTCTCAAGGGTTTAATTTTTTCTTTCTTTCTCTCATACTCACTAAAGAGAGACTTGTAAACTTCTTTTAATCAGATTTTGATCATGTACTCCTTCACCTCAATAAAATAGTAGGCTTCTCCTTCCCATTTTCTTGTCTAGAGTTTACAATATCAATTGATGTTTACTATGATTCAAGAGCTGAATCCTCTCTATTTCTTGGTTTTGTGAATTTTGTTTCAAGAGTGTATTATAATTCAGGTTGCATTTTGTGTTCCATTAGTGAGCCCTTGTGCAAATTACTAATGAATTAGGTAGTTTCAGGGTGGGATTGTGAGAATTAAAGCTTTAAAAGAAATTGTTGTGAGTATAAAGTTGTCAAGACCACTGAGTTTCTAGTTAATCATCTTAGGTTGTAGGATTTAATTTTTTAGTTTTCTTCCTACCCCTTTTCCTTGAAAGTCCTTAGATTAGGTGGTTTACTAAAGGGAACTAGCTCACTCTAGAGATTCGCTCTCACCCATTGATTTACCCACAAGTTAGAAAGTGTTTCCATGTTGAAACAAGATAGGCAAGTTGTTATTGTTGGATTGACATGATGATATCCTAGTAGCAACACTTAAAGGATTTCCTTACTTCACTGATGAAGATCAAACTACCCCTGTTGAACACACTCAAGATGTTGTGACACTATGTTTGGTGTACAACATAATAGAGGAGAATGTTTCCATAAGGTTGTTGGCCACTTCATTGAAGGGGAAATCCCTTCAGTGGTTTAGAGGACTCCCATCCAACTCCATTGCAACATGGGACTATCTTGGTGATGGTCTTCACTAGCAGTTCATGGATAAGTTAGACCATCTTTCATTGCTTGAGTAGCTAAGCACCATCAAGTGGGCTCCCCATGAACATATGGTTTATTTTAACTATAGGTTCCAGAGAACCTGTGATACGATACCTTTGATAATCAAGCCCTCACCCGAACATGACTTTCTATTTTTCCTAAAATCCTTGAATAACAAAATCTTAGTTATGATATAGTACATGGGGATTTTTACTTTTCCAAATGCCTATGACATCGCAATAAGGGCTTAAAATTGTCTCATTGAAGTCGGAAAGATAGCACCCAGACCACCCACACCTATTTTTCCTGAGATTCAGCCACCTATCCCTATGAATTTTCCTCCTATTTTTGTTGTTCCACCAGTCCCAGCAATAGGTTATAAAGCTACTATTCAAGAAAATGCCATTCCGAATCAAACCAAAGAAATCCAAGAGATAACAAATATGCTACAAAATTTTGATAAAACCTTTAGCAACAAATTTGTGAGCCTCAAGAAGGAAGTTGGTCATGAAAATAGTCCTTACCAATCTCCTTATGAGTGACATAACTAGGAGAGTAGGCCACCATTTTAACAAGATTTCCAAGGATAGAAAAGGGGTTTTAACCCCAAGCATTTTTGGCCTTATGATCCTAATTTTGTTGGCCCCTCAAGAGAGCTTATACCATAGAACAACTTGGCTCAAGAACTTGATTGGTGCTACCCATGCAATTAGCTACACAATTAGGTTGTGTGCATGAGTAGAATATAGAATCAAGCTCTAATGGTGTAGAATCATTATGCTGGCCTAGAAAATCTGCTAAGAGAGAATGTGGAACATCCAAGCAACTTTGAGATTGCTTTAGTGAAGTGGAAAAGTGTTGAATATTGCAGAGTTAACCATTTCCAAGGTTAGAACTAGAAAGTTTTGGCCATTGCAACAAACACAAGGTTGAAGAGGAGAGAAATTGAAGTGGAGCAACAAGCTATAAGTTCACAACAGAAAGCTATAAACTCACAATAACAAGTTGCAAGAGACAAAAATCATGCCATTCCACCTCAAACTACCCTCGTAGGACAACTAAAGGTGAAAATTCTTTAGAGAGGACAACAAAAGGTAAACGATTTTATTTTTTTGGAACAACAAAAGGTAAGTCTTGTGTCTTTTAATATGGTTTATCATTTAAAGAAAGCTATATTCATCATGTCCATTATGGATGCACTGCATATTCTAGGCCAGAAAAGCTTGTTACAAGATGCATTGGCTGAAATTTCATCTTCATATGTTGTTAATTTATAGAAAGAGTAGAATGGTGCTTGTGAACAACTTAGAGATCAAAGCTGGGAAGAAAATTCAAGAATTAAAACCCCCACCAAACAATCTAAATCTTATTATAGGGGATAAACTTGTCCATAACTATATGATAGACTCAGGAGCTAGCAGCTCGGTCATGCCTGAAAGCTTAGCTGATAAGTTAGGCTTAGTTTATAAACCCGTGTCAAAAGGAGTTTTTGAATTAGATGGATCTTCTATCCAAAAAACATGAATCATTAAAAGTATGGCCCTCACAATACATGTTTGCCCCAACTTTGTAGTTTCCCAAGATTTTCATGTGATTGAGTTACCTCCCCATTTCCCAATTTATCTCTCGAGAGACTTTACTGTGAAACTAGGAGGTTTCTTATCAACTGATTGGTCTCACATTTTCTTTAGAACCAGATATGGCACCAAAGTGACCATTAGATCCAAGCCATTAGCTAAGGATCATGTCGAACCCTACATTCCTAGCCCAATAAATGATAACCTGTACTCCACAAATGGGCTAGAGAATCAACTTGTGACTGCAAATCCAAATGCACCCAACAAAGAAGATAATATGGATGAGTGGGCTACCCAAGATCATTATGTTGATCCTTGTAGTCACAATAAGGAGGAAAGGTTAAGCATTTACATAATCCATGGGTTCGATACAACAATATCTAACCTAGTTAAAGGCCAAGGTCAACTTTTGGTTGGTGACACAAAGTTCCTGAAAGATGAGAAGGTTGTTAAAGAATGGAAGGATCTACTCTTTGAGGGTCTATTTTTGGATCAAGAAGAGAATCTTGGAGAAGATGAAATATATGTTCAAGAATGGATTAGATTGCTCTTTGAAAATGAAGTTTTATATAAAGAAGAAAGCCCCAAAGAATATGGAGAGGTTGATCAATAATGGATGGAGATGCAGCTTGATGATCAAACCTTGGATCAAGGGGATGCCTTTGAAGAATAATTTCTCATTGAAGTAAGCAAGGCCATTGTAAACTACTTCTAGAGGGAAGATCGTGTAACTAAAGAAAATACGTTTCTAGAATATTTTGAGTTCACTGCTGAAAATGTTGAAGATGCAATCATTGTTGAACCACAACTTCCAACTAAATGGTTATAAGGATTGCCCAATTTTGATGTTGAAGTTCAATGGAGTATGACCACAATGGGTTCAATGTCTACTAGTGAAAAAACATTCTATGAGAGGTACTTTGATAAAATTTTATCCCAAAAAGATAATTTTTCAATTGAATGAGGAGGTGAATGATAACATGATAAGAGAATTCTATGAAGCAAAGTTTAGAGAGTTTGTTGTTGGATATTTCATGCTCAAGTGGGATGGAAACAAGAATAAACTAGGACACTCAAAATTTGATGCAATCTGGGAGGGCCCATATGTAATAATAGAATGTAAAGAGCACAATTCATTTCAGCTCTCAAGGTTAATTGGAGAAGTGCTTCAGATCCCAGTCAATGGGATACATTTGAAACATTGTTTCTGATGTTCTAATTTCTACCCCTATACTATAATAGATTACTTTCTACTAATAAGTGCTTCTAGAGCACTTTTCCTTTTAGTAATTTCTTTTCCATAAATGCTTTTGCATATTTTTTCTGGCCACTAGGGCCTTGTAGGTTTGCTTCTATTTTTTTTATTGGTTTTGCTATTGTTTGGTGTTGCAAGTTTCATATTTTTCAAAACTCTTGAGTTTCAGAAGGGCAGAATTGACTCTATTCCTAATGGATCTACATAAGGAAACTAGCCTAATGCTTAGTAGGTAAGCATCTAGCAAAGGTTTCCAAAATTGTTATCAATATTTCACCACAACTCAAATTGACAGATTTGGTGTATTCAGATTCATTTTAAGGTGAAAAGTTTCAGTTATTTCTACAATTATTTAAACCATTGCATATTTTGAGCTTTGAGTGTAAAATAAAGTGCAATGTGTTTCAGTTTTCCATTCATCATTTACAACATTTAATATTACATGAATTAAGTACTTCATTATGTATTCAATTGTTCATTATACAATGTTTCATACATTTGTTGCAAGAGAAGTACAAAATTGAACAAGAATTACAAAAATTGTTGTTTTGTATTCATTTGGATAAAAGAGAATCAAGTGTCCAACACAAGCCATGGGAGTAGCTGAAACAATGGATCATAAAGAGTACACTACGCTACTGAAGATTAAAAAGAGAAAAGAGCACATAAGAGGGAACATAGCCATCATTTCCTAAACTTGACCTTGAGTTTCCTTCAGTGTTGTGCATTCCTCTCTGCTCCCATCCTCTAAGTTAACCTACAAGTAGATGAAAATGTTTGTTAGAGCTTGGGTTATGAATACTCCTACGTGACCTATCAACAATAATGTAGAATATTGTTTATGGTGCATTGAATCAATTGAGCAAATACAAGAGGAGTGAAAGAGAATACCAAGGAAGAAACATCATGACAAACTTTTGAATTTATTATTTTAATCTAACATTGTTTGTTTCTTGTGCAAGTATAGGAAAATCCATGTTCTTGATTTGTTTTGAAGATTTTATAGCATGAAATGTAAAATAGGCTCCCACAAGGGTTGAGCTTGAAATGCTTCCCCTTAAACATTCCATAGAGGGGTTGAGAAAGGAAATAATTTAGTACTTCTCAAAAGAGATATGCATCTGAAGGAGTGCACCAATTGTCATAAGAGCTCAAGCAAGTGATCACCTAGGATAATCGAGTCTGGAAATGCAATGAATTGAAGATCATAGATGATCAATTACTCAAGTCAATCATCATGAGGAGTAAATCATCATGGAATGAGATAGTGAATAGGCATACATAATGCCTTGTTTAAAAATCAACAATATCAACTGAAGCAATTTGAAAAGCTTTATAACACCTTCATCATGGTGTTGTAATTCAAAATATTTCATGCATGGATAAAATTTCATGTCAACATTTGTTGTCTAAGAGATAAAAATGCATGAAGAGTACATAAGAGAGATTTCCTTCATCCAGAAATAAGATGGTAAGTGGCTACAAGTAAAGCATGAAAGTCAATAAGTGAAGGAAAAGAAGCATTGTTGGACCGAAAATGAAATACACTAAGTGTTTAAGCTAGATGCAAATTGAAGCAACACCATTCATGAAAGAAATTTTCAAAAAATCAATGGTTGTGAATGCTACAAATATAAAGGGGTATTTCATTGTAATTCCAAATGAAACAGTGATAAAAGTTAAAGCTTGAGATACATTTTCTAAAATTTCAAGTGCATGGAATGGATGACAACAAGCAATAAGTGACCTATAGGTATATCATGTTGGCTGAGTGCATTTTTGCAATTTAAGTAACTAAAATGAAAGCATCAATTTACAGGGCACTTGAGAGTAAATAATTTTTATGTGTGCAAGTGACATCACAAATCATGGTAAATAATAAATTGAGATGGCATGGAATAGAAAGCATGTTTTTGATAAGTATAGAAATCATCAAATTAAGTTGAGCTTCATTATATCTATGCACTTCAAGCAAATAGAAAGCAAGTAATTGCTAACAGTATGTGCATCATGTTGGAGAGATACAAATAGTGCAAAGAGGACAACAATTTGTTCCATTAAGAATGTTTTCTGAGTTATGAAAATTTGCATTGAGATAACAAGAAAGTGAAGCTACAGTAATATGTATCTAAGCTGGAAGAATGAAGTCATTGTTGCCTACAGTAAGCCTATACCATAAAACTAGGGTTTCAAAATGAAATAAATGCAATGGTGCTGAGTATGAGCTTTTAAGAGAGAATCCACATTGGTTTACATTAAAATCTTCAAAATGTAGAGTTATGGATAGTTCAAGCTCATACAAGAATGCAAGCAAGCTCAACTAGACTCTCATGGCTGTGGTCTAAGAGTGAAGTTTCTTTCACAAATGATGATACCCACTTAGATTATTGTGCTCTAAATGCAAATACAAAGGGAAATAGCCATGGTTCAAGCTCGCTCCAACATTGAAGCTCCATAAAATGAGTTATTAAAGTTAATAGCTTCAGCAATGATGG
This sequence comes from Sequoia sempervirens, assembly GCA_007258455.2. Taxonomy (NCBI): domain Eukaryota; kingdom Viridiplantae; phylum Streptophyta; class Pinopsida; order Cupressales; family Cupressaceae; genus Sequoia; species Sequoia sempervirens. The sequence continues at coordinate 64,367,709 of VDFB02075321.1, read as the reverse complement.
GTTTGCAAACCCAGAAAATGAAGTGACATATTGGTTGTGCATATGTAGTGGAATATATGAGAAATAAAAAATGCATTGAAACCCTAGTTATTACTCTCATGGTTGCAGACCGAGAGGACGTTTTCTTTCTCCACCAAGAAAACCTACTTGGGGTTTTGAATTTAAAATAAAAATTCCAGAGAAATAACAAGGCTTTTATCTTGTGAGCTCTCATAAAATGGGGATTTTAAAGCTAATCGTCGTGGCCATGAAGGGTCTACAAACCCTCAGAAACATAAAAAAAAAATGCATAATCTTTCCTCTGGTTTTTTCTCTTTTCAAATGTCATTCATTTCTACATCATGGGTCGAGCCAAAAAAATATTATTTTTACAAAACAAGAGCAATACATATGCTAAAGCCATGGCCTAAACAATGGCCAAGATAAAAGAAAGCATTCATTCTTCACTATTTTTTGAAAGAAGCTCAAATCGAGCTTTTTATTTAAGAGGAAGGTTCTTTTAAAAATAGAGAAAGAAACTTTTCGTGGATGTAGGAGAGAAAACCAGTCCAAGCTCACAACCAAACGTCCTCAACAAATCTTATACAAATCATTTTAATAGAAACCAAGAAGGACAAAGGAGGAATAGAGACATAAAAACACACAAAATACATCAAAAATCCATCATGGTAGTGGCCTAAAGGCCCATTTTTCTCATTCAAATGAAGGAAAAAGACACCAAAATGCAAACAAACAACTCACCATCCAATGCAAAGAAAGATGCATCAAGAATCAACATGAAAGCAGCTTGAATGGTGGAGTTTCTGCTCAAACCCTAGTTCTCAATGGCAGGCAAGTGCAGAACCCTATTTTTCCCAACTTGCCAAGTGAAAAATGATGTTCAAAATGTGAGATAGGGTTGGTTTTTATGTTAGGGTTTCCCCATGTGTACAATTTGAATGTGATTTTAATCACATTTGTTTTAAAAATAAAATTCCATATTAATGCCTTATGAGTGGTTTTTCCTAGGTCAAACCAATACCTTAGGAATTTTAGTGATTTTTAAAGAAAATCAAACAAAACCATACCTTTCACTTATGTTTTCATGTGGTCCATATACACATTGCCCCTTTCACTAGGCCAAGTTGTCAATGCCTTAGTTTTTACTTTTGGTCTAGGGCTCATTATTTGTTTTTATGATTTTTAATAAGAAATACCAAAGGTATAGGAGCTTTCACATAATGTTTTGATTTTTTGCAAATATTAGTTTTTACTCAAACTACAAAAAATCAAAATATTTGAATTCCAGATGCAAAATCAAATGTATTAGGAGAGTTTCTATATTGTTTTTTGAAACTGTGGATGATTGTAAGACATCACTAATGGTAATGTTTCTATAAATTACCTTAGTGTTTGTTAATGTTTAAAATGCAATTGGTACACTTAACTCTTGATGAAAGCTTTCTATTTTGAGTTGGAGTTCTTGGGTGGATTTGGAAAAGAGATGACAAGCTAGACTTTCTATTCAGTTCTTGAGCTTTTTGCACCTAATTTTGAGGATTTTTTTATGGACCCTTTGGAGATGGAAAGTTTCCATCTTTTTGATATAGTTTCGAGTAGATGTTTGGCACTATTTTCAGGCTTTTTCCTTGAGCTCAAAAATGGAAAAAGTTACCACTATGAGATGAAGATGAAGCTAATTTTTTTATTCTCACCATTGATGCCATTTGATAGCTATAAGTTTGAGAAATTTTAATTTCTCAAGGGTTCAAAATTTTGTTTCTTGCTCTCATACTCACTGAAGAGAGACCTATAAACTTATTTGAATCAGATTTTGATCTTGTATCCTTCATCTCAATAAAACAATAGGCTTCTCCTTCCCATTTTATTTTCTAGAGTTTATAATATCAATTGATGTTGACTATGATTCAATAGTTGAATCCTCTCTATGTCCTTATTTTAGGAATTTTTTCAGGAGTGTATTTTAATTCACGTTGTATTTTGTGTTCCATTAGTGAGCCTTTGTGAAAATTACTAATGAATTAGGTAGTTTCAAGGTGATATTGTGAGAATTAAAGCTTTAAAAGAGATTATTGTGAGTATAAAGTTGTCAAGACCACTAAATTTACTAGATTAGGTTGTAAGATTTATTTTTTAGTTTTCTTCCTACCCCTTTCCCTTGAAATTCCTTAGATTAGGTGGTTTACTAGAGGGAACCAACCCACTTTGGAGATTCGCTCTCACCCATTGATTTACCGACAAGTCAGAGAGCATTTCCATGTTGCAATAGGATAGCAAAGCTCAACTTGACTAAGGGTGTAATCCTGATTGCCAACAATACCTATTCCAAAAACTTATCCTATTAGGGGAGTGGTGTCACATTGATGTGACACGGTGACTATTTCCCAATCTCGTGGATAAATGAGCCTATTATGATCAATTCTATTGGAAAGAACTAATAAAACTGATGATAGATGTGTGATGATAGATGATTTTAAGCTATATGAAAATGATGCAAGACATTTAATCATGATATATGCTAATATGATTGATAATGATGTATGTAAAACTAATCTAAATGAAGTTTAAGCTAAAATAGATTGAAACCCTAATTACACAATACTAAATGGATGAATTTATGTTATCATGGAAGCCATTAATGGAAGCTAAGCTAATATTCTGTAAGAAATTAAGCTAAAATTATGTAAAATGTGAGTGCAAATGCACATGATTTTAATAGCATAAGTCTTATGTTAAAAGATGGATCCATTTGTCTCCAAATAGTGACCTATTTATAGGAGAGAAAATGAGAAATGGAGGGTTGAGATAAAAAAATCTAATCAGTGGTCAAGGATGAAGGAAAGATGAAACATGGATCATGGATTCTCATCAATGGATGTGAATCAATGAACACATGGATCGAGGAAAGAATCAAGGGCTTATAATCCTTCAAACAAGCACACTTTTGACTTACACAAGAAGTATTGTAAGTAACTTGCACACATGAAATCTTGTAAGTTTGTTGCAAAAAAATGAATATTTCCCTTTTAAAATGAGTGAAGAAAGAGAATATTCTTTGGAATATTCTCATGGGTGAGAGAAAATTAGATAATTAAGAAATTTAAACAAAGTTTTAATGTGCAAAAGGGGAAGTAATATTCCATCGGAATATTCCTTTTGGAGGAAAGTGCAAAGGATGAATATTCCCTTGCAAGTGGGGGGATTAGATTTATGAGGAATGTGTAGGTATTCATTAAATTATTGATTTATCTAATGAAAAGGTAATTTGAAGATTTAATTAAATGATTAGGATTATTTAATCCAAGAGTGAATAAAGGATGAATTTGGATGAATTTAATTAAATAATTTGGATATTATTTAATTAAATAGGAGGATTAGTGAGTTATTCAATTAATAGGAGATTTAGGTGAGTTTAATCAAATAATTGATATTATTCAATTAAATAGAAGAATTAGGATGAAATAAAAATAGATGATGTTTGTTAGCTAATGTGATCCATTGAGACATTTTTAGGTGTAGATACAATAATTTCATCTAAACAAAAAGCTTATAAATTTACAATATCATCAAAAACTTCCTTTGCAATAATTTAATCTTTACTAGTGCCTCTAGATCTAGAAAAATAGTCCATTGGTATCTTATATACATTTATGGAGAATACCAACTCTTTTCTTGAACTATACTATAAAAATTTAGTAGAGTTTCCCACATCTATCACTAAATACCAACTATTAAATTTTCAAGGTATAAATGATTTTTCTAATAGACATACATTATCAAGGATCACACATATCATTTTGTGTAGAAATTTGAAGATTTAAAATACATATAGTTATTTATTTAAATTTTTAAGCATAGGTAGAATACTAGATAAATTTAGGAGTTCTTATATGTCACTTAGCCTAAAAAATATGTCAAGAGCTTTATCTTCTATAAGGTGATGTTCATACCATACTCAAATCTTTGATTTATATTGTATAAAAACTCTTTGCATTATCCAATGCAAGGAGATCCATCTAGTATTGGCATGCTTAAGAAGCTTGTTTCCTATATTTATTCCTTCAAAAAAGTTAAAATTCTAAAAAATTATTTGGACATTCAAAAAGTATAAGTGGAGTTGGTAGACTAGATCTTTAACTTTTCTTATTATAATTTTTTTCCTATAAGTTTAAATGCTAAATTCATTTTTTGGGCCATGTAGTGAATAGAAATCATTTATGGTGAACACAAAATTTTTATCTTTACAAAACTATTGGATTTGTATGATCTTGTATTACTAAAGCTACATCTACGCCTACACACAATAATCTTTTAGCAAATTTTTAGTCATCCATACTACCAATTGCATTCAAATAATCATTCACTAGTTCAAATTGATAATGCAATATATAATTTTCCTTCATTTTATAAACTGAATAGAGATAATATTGGTAGACATCATTTTCTATAATATACACATGCATGCATACCCAATTATTATCTACTACTATAGCTTCATATAAAAAATAATGCAATAATGGGGTTGATCTTATAGTGTGTTGGTTAAGTTGTGGCATTATTGATATTTCCACCAAGGTTCAAATCCTTCTTGGGCTACTGTGATCACAAGCTTGTTCCTTCGTTGATCCATTGTTCTTGTGGATTATGAACCATTGAGGCATTCATGGTGTTGGTTTCATAGACATTCAAGCATTTTGCTAGTGTGCTTGCAAGATTTATACCCTCGTTGGGCTAGTGTGCTTGCAAGTTTGGGTGGTTTTTGTGCATTCATGTTGAGGATGACTTCCCCCATTTGTGTCCTGGCTTGTTTATAGCTCTAGTCAAAAAATATTTTCACCAATAAAAAAAAAATATAATGCAATAATTTTTTTTTCCTATGCATCCTATGTTCCAGTTCAATAAGATAAATTACCTACACCTATCCATTGTTTATTAACTAGCATGTAATAAAGTTATTAACACCTATAAAATATAATAAAATATCATATTCTATGTATTCTAGTATATATGATGCCCTTTAGTCAATGTATGAAAAAAAACATCCAACTAAAAAAATCTATATGTGTTGCTCCCATCATCTTTCCAAATTGAGCTTAAGTGTACCTCAACATGTGGCATAATTTTCCTTTTTTTGAATATAAACATCATATTCCATGGAATTCCCAACATGAAGGAATTCTTTGTTTTCAATCTTATCACTAATTTTTTCTTCCCATTTATTATTTATTTTTCATAAACTCTATGGACATTTCTTTTCTCTGATTTCAATTTGTATCTATAACTTATTAAATATACCTTATTTCCAACTATAAATATTATACCTATATTTTATGGGAGTTTAAACCTTATTTTCATTCTACATTAGTTTAATGAATGAGTACTTTGGCACTCAATCAATATGAAAATTTCTAAATAGATCCCACTCACACCTATTTTTCATTTGGTTTTTCCTTTCCATTTTCACATAGGTTCTACATTATTTTATACTTATTGAGGTAGGTTTGATAAAATTATCATTCCTACTACATTATGACTCCTTTGTATCATCATATTTAGCATGGTTGTGCATATCATTACAATCTTCTTGTAAGATGTTCCCTTGTTCATTAATATTTTGTACACACATTGATGTTGAAGCTTGATTTGATGGACCACAAACATTGTCAAATTATGTCATTATGTTTTTTATATTTTAATGAGCACCCTTTATCACTTTCAAGAAAATGGCTCTTATTTTGAATCTCTCATAAAGTGGAAACTACAAAAACACGTGATGTTTAAGGTTAGGAATAAACTTCAATGACTCAATGCTAATATGTTTTTGGTATCATCTATGAAATTTAATAATGAAAGTAAATAGAAAATAAAAATAATAATCATATAACATAGATCTTGAGGGCCTAGATGTCTCACTACTCAATATCATATATACTAATAAAAATAACTTAGATAATTAGAAGTAATCTTATATTAGCCAATAATATTATTTCATGTCTTTCACTTGTTAATTCCTGAAACTATCCATCACTCACTAAAAATAGGATTTTGGATAGCAAGAAGACACTAGAGGCATAAAAGAAATAAAAAAAGGAATCCAAAACAAAATTATCTAGAGAATATAAAAATTCAAGATTCAAATCTATATAAATTGATAGAACATGTGTAAAAAAATAATTTATAAGATTTTAATTATATTTATGTGAGCTAGAATTTGAAAAAGCTTAATAAATTCTAAAATAGAAAAGTAAAAGCTTGTAATTATAAAACGATCAATGTAAATGTGGGAAATTCAAACAATAATCTAAAATATATGTTGTGATTTTCAATGTGGCCCTAAATTGATCCAAAATTTATTTGTTAAAAAATTATTTTATTTTGTTTTATTTACTGAAGAATTATTTTAATGTATTTCATTTTTTACTTTGTTTTTGTTAAATATTAAATCTTTAAAAATTTCATCGTTTATTATTTTAATTATCTTTTGGTTTGGAACATTTTTTAACTTTAAAAAATATAAAATAATATTATATGCTATTTTTTTCATTTTTATTGTGTAGTATAATTTTTAAAAATATATATGTGGGTCATTTTTTGGATATTATGCATACAATAATAACATGATATTTCTTATTTCCATTATAGAAGGTAACTTGGTGTAAGAATGTCTCTAAACTTTTTTTAATTAATTAATTAATTTATAATTTAATTGGTTATTAAATATTTAGACATAAATAAGTATTTTAAATTCAAATTATATTGAGAAAGAAATTTAGACATTTTAAAAGTTTAATATGGTTTATAATTTTAGTCTACAAGTATTAAATTTAGTGCTACAATAAATTTAATGCCCATGGGTTCTAGAAAAAATCTATTATAATGAAGTCATAATTTTTTAATTTTTTCCTCTTTGTAATTTGTCTTCTCATTTTATGTGTAGCTCTTTTGTTGGATTGTTATTCATTTCTTTTGTAATTCTTTGGTATTTTTTAATATATAAAAAAATATCTCATTACATAAATAAAGTTAATTTTATTTATTTATTTATTATTCATTTGGTTATTAAAATATTTAGACATAAATATGTAATATAAATTAAATTTATATATTGAGATAGATAATTAGACATTTAAGAACATTATTATGATTTATAATTTTACTTCACAAATATTAAATTTAGTACTACAAGAAATGTACTATCCATAGGTTCTAGATAGAATCTATTACAATGAAGTCATTTTAAAAAAAAAATGAAGATCCACTGATTCCTAAACAGGTTTAAAAGAGAATGTACAATACAGTTATTTAAACCAAGCTAATTTTGGATTAACACATTAATTTGATAAAGGAGTTTTAAAAACCAATTATTTTAATTAATACTAATTAAATGTATTAGCGACTTCAATGTAGAACTATAGAAATTATCACCAATGATCTATAGCAACTTGTGGCCAAAGCTGGGGTTACCATTTTCCCAAGGCTAGCTATCTACTATAATATTGGATTGATTTATTTCACATGAACTCATGGGATGCTAATACTATGTTTCTTTCAATCTTTTAGCTTCAAGAATACTAGGTAGCATTTCAATGACCATTACAAGATAAACCACCAACTATGTCAACATAGATGATTGATTTTTATCATTTAGTACATCACTAATTATTTTCATTATACAATTCTCCCAAGGTAAAATTAAAAATTTTAGACTAGAAGTTTGTCTCTCAAGCCTTAGACGCCAAATATAATTTTAATCATTTTAATTAGATATGCTATCAAACTTAGTGTTATTATTCTCTTGTTAGAGGAAACCCTTGTAATAGAAGTTATTTGATACATCAAGTTAATTTGTAATTAATTATTTTACATAAGATTTATTGAATTTTGTAAAGACAATATTTATTTTACATCAAGTAAACTTGCAAGATATAAATGTGAAGGGAAATGATGATCTCATAATGCAATTGAAGATCCAATATGTACCTACAATATCTTATGTTTTCTCTTATACAAGCACATACTACTATATCTTAAAGCAGAAATAGACATGATTTAATTTCCATCACATTAACCCTTAGAGGAAAGAAATATAGTTTTTAGATCTAGGATAATTTTAGTAGCACAACGACATGTAAATTATCATCTCAAGAACAAAAGAATAGATAGAAGATAAAGAGCACAAGTATACATGGGGAAAACCTTTTTGAGTAAAAAAAACCACATTCTAAAGGTACAGATCAATTGTATTATCAGTCAAAATGGTCACAATACAATAACAAAGTATATGCTCATGTAGGCTCAAACCAATGTATCAATCTATAACAAACAAGTTACAATACACTTGCAAGCTCACAACCTAAATGTGAAGATTACAACTTGCTCTTCTGGAGAAAACTCGATAGTATAACCCCTTGCAATACAAAGCTTCTCTCTCAAATACATAAATATTTGCATGATTATAAACTTCTATCATGGGAATTTATGAATTCCATGTGTTACATCAATAGTCTTTGAATGCATGGAAAATGGAACGGAGAACATGCAACCACATGCAAGGCACCTAACTCAATATTTTAGGCAAATGTTAAGTTTCCTTGACATGCTAGGCATCCCACTAGAGAAAATCAAGTCACCTACTAACTTCTAACTTCCCTTTGACTCTAAGTCACTTCAAGTGATAACTCTATCTCTATTTAGCAACATTTCTTTTCAAGTATTAGTAAACTCTTCAAACCAATCTCATATGGCATCATGACACACCTCCTTGAAGAATTTGCAATGTCAAACGCTAGATTTAGCACCTAGGTGACAAGTGTCACTCTATGTTGCTTTCTTTCTCCAAGGAAGGAATGTGATTATAAGTGGGTCCAAACAAGTGCTAACTTAAAAAATTGAATTCCACATGTCAACATGACACACATTTTAGAGGTTTAAAAATTTTCCTCTTCCCAAATGAGTTCATAAAACCTTGGAAATAGGAGGCTCTAATCTTTTGGGAGATGGAACCTAGGGGTTTAGTATCTATTTCACTTAGTTTCACTCAAGGAAATCCTAGTGATCTCGATCCAAGGATGGTGTAATGGAAAAATGTCTGCTAAAGGTTGTCCTAGAGTGTGATTAAATACTAAAGAGGGATTCACCAAAAATCTAGGGCTTGGAAAGACAAGTAGTATGCAAAAACTAATGATGTGCAAAACTTAAGTAAATGACCTAGAAATGAAAGAAAATAAGAATGGTAAATTGAGAAAGTATAGAAGTGCACTTGGAAACCTGAATGTACTTGGAAAAGGGTTTGAAATGCTGAAAATGCTGACTTTAATACTCACTGGAACTTATATGCTAGGTTGGGTGATTTAGTCCCAGACTAGTGTTTTTTATAGGAATTGGAATCTAGAGCTACTGAATGAATATCTGCTAGAAATGTTTGAATTTAGATATACTAGGACTCATATGCCACAAGTGGTGATTTATTCCCAATATCAAGGTTTCTCTAAAACTATGATATCCTTAGATGACTTCCTATAGCGTTCTTCCTACAAAATCTCTAGGTTTGAATCACTGAATTGCAACTTGGAGGTGACTTTTATGTGATCTTGCAAGTAAGGTGACAACTTTGACAACTTTGCAACTTGATAAATTTTCTCAAATATTTCTCTTCAATGGATCTTTAACCTAGATCTACAAATCACACATAAATGAGCGGGAAAAATGTTGTTTTGTTAGTGGAAAGGGGTTTTCCTTGGTCAAATCCCATTTTGGTAATCAAACTTTCAAATGAAATGAAATAGAAAGGAGGAATGATAAATGACCAAATAAGCTATGCTGAAATTCACCAAACCCTTGAATAAGAGGCTACAAAAATGTATGAAATTGATAGCTTGAATGTGGATCTTGACACTTGCTTGAATGTTGTAGATCTTGATTTAAATGCTTTCTTGAATCACAAAACCCTACATCAAAAATGTTAGCTCAAAAAAAATCATGATGCATGATGACTTTGACATGATGCTTGATAATTGAATAATGCTTCAAAATGCTTGATAATCACTCTTGAATGCTCTTGTAAAGTCTTGTAATCACAAACTTTGTAGAATGCTTGAATACTTGAATTGTCAGGGGAAAATATGTGAAATAACCTTGTATTGGGTAAGTGTAGGATCATCATGGAAAAAATAGGCTCTTAAGTGGTAAAAATTTGAGAAAAATCAGAGTTAGGAAACTTCTCATAAAAATTTGAATAAGTTATCTATATTATTTCAAAATATGTAAGAATAGAATTTGTCAAAAATTGAATGTAGTTTCTAAATTACTAGGTTTATTTTTTTATTTTTTAAATCTATTTGGTGAAAATTTGAAATTTCAATGTAGTAGTACCTTCAATTTCAAGGAAAAAATAAGTAGGTATCTGTCTAACCAACCTAACCACAATAAAATGATAATATTTTTTTATAATATTTTACATATAAGTAGAGGACTCATGTCCAGATGTGATGCATTTTTTTTGTAATTTTCTTCCAATTAAATAACTAATTATGAAATTTTTATTATAACTTTTTAAAAATATAAAAACTCGTATGTCTGACCACCTTAACTTGGTCAAAAATTCATGAAATTCATTTTTTTTAAATCCAATAGTATGCAAAGCATAGAATGTGACACATGTTTTGGATTCAAAAAATGTGATACCATTTGAAAGCTATAGATGTTTTTCAATCGTCCTATCAATCAGGACTTTAGTCATAATTCAAATAGAAAATGAATAGTAATTATTAATTAAATTCAAAGTAAAGCATAAATTATATTGGTGGAAAGCTAAGAATCTCCTTTAAAAACCCTTTTCTTTTCAACAATTTTGGGTAAAAAAAAGGTCATCAGCCACATAACCTACACATACCCATCATATCACCACTTTTTGGCCCATCATGATCCTACACATACCCTATTTATACTTGTTTATGCCAAATTTCTTGAAATTACTACACTAGAAGCTGACATCAGATCTAGGAGAATAAAATCCCACCAAGAATTTGAATTTAAATTAGGTCTAAGCTAAGTGGGACTTTTATGCCAATTGGGGCATATGAGTCCCATTAAGCTAAGCTTGGGACACATTTTTCAAGAAAGGTTTAGTTTTAAGTGAAATTTAGATCTAGGCCCCAAAACCGAGGTGGGATCCAAACACCCAAGGTGGCCCATGAGTCCTAGATCACTAAATTTGGTCCATACAATCAAAAATCACTAAATTATGGTTGGTCACTTGATGTACATGTTAGGATTATCCTCAAAAAGATGCACTAATTAAAGCTTTTGGATGCAAAATAAGGCCAAATAAGGCATAAAGAAGCCCAATTAATTAATAAAAATCCTAAATTAGTGTGAAAGTGTAAGAAAAAACTTTACAACACCCTAAATAACGCACAAATAAGTCCATTAGTTCATAAGGGCCCAAACAAGTGTAAAAATGTAGAGGGATACATTTTCCTACACTTCATTTAGCCACCACTTTAGTGAGAGGAGGAACTTGCTTCAAAATCACACTAAAGTAGACAAAACTTGCATCAAGAGGGGTCCCAAAGTACCAACACTAGTGAGATAGGATGACAATGATCAAGAGGGATGATCAATCCCTTAGGATCAAGATCCTATGGAAAACCAACATAGGTGTGCAAAAGAAGACACATGAAAATGATGTAAGGAGAAACAACAAGGAACAAACATACACTTCCAAAGACACAAAGAAGAAACAAAAACAAAAATAAAAGGGGTGGATCAAGCTTTGATCATTTGTCCCACATGTTGTGGATCAGGTCTAAGTTGTTCTTCTAAGAAACATTTACAAGTGGAACATGATGTCCACTATGCAAACCAACACACGCTCACAAGGGCTAGTGGAACTGTAGGCCATCTAATAGTTGAGCCCCCAACAAGACACATATGCATGCAGCTGATATGCACTCACACAGATAAGAAAATGACTATGGGAAAGTTATGCCTAAGTTCGGCTCCCATATGCTAACCATACCAAAGCTATACCTCCTGATAACTTTCATAAGGTGCTAGACAATGAAATTTGAGCTCCATGAGGCAAGAAAAGATTTGTATGCTTGATACTCATAGACAAACAAGATGGCTCCATAGGCAAGAAAATTGTGTTATGCAAGGTGGCCATATAACAAATATTGTAAGGTCTTAGTTCATATAAGGTCTTAACTTAGGGAATACCATGCCTAATGTCTCCAAGAGAGGACCAAGTGAAGAATAGAAGATTCACAACTTAGGGGATGTAGTGTGTTACATCAAGCTACTAAGGGGAATATAATATGCTAAGAGAGATCACGTTCTTGAGGGATATCATACCCAATGTCACCACAAAGAGAAAGATGCATCGCATGAAGTAAGAAAACTACACAATGAAACATGAATTGCAAAACAATAATGCCAATGTATTACCCCACTTTAAATAAATTGCTAAACATAATGTTGTGAGAAATTACTTTAAAGTAGAAAATGATAAATGCTAACAATAAAGAGGACATGCGACCTTATTTGGAAAGCCCTATTCCAAGTAATATGTTTCCAAATAAAGCTACATAATGGAAAGGGACAAGGGGTTTCCCCCAAAATGAAAATCAAAACACATGAGGGGTCTATGGATTTGAGGTCAGTATGTAATGTTTTTAGAGAGCTTAGAATTTTCATCATTCCCCAAATACTCATGGAACAAGAAGAATGACACAAAGAGCATGAAAAAAAAGAAAAACCTTTCAAACCAACATGGAAGAGACATGAATGTCTCAAAACCTTGTGTCATCCCCAAAAGAAACATAAGAGAAAAAGAAAAGATAAAGGAAAAAGCTTTTGGGTCAACATGGAAGAGACATAAATGTCTCGACACCTTGCATCATCCCCAAATGGATAACACTAGACAAAGAAAAGATAAAGGAAAAATATTTTATGAAATAGAAAATAAAGTAGATGCAAATAGAGGTATGTCACAATGACAGAGAGAGGCATCAAATATAATAATACATGGGATCACATTACGCACATGCAATCACACACAAAACATGAAAAAGAAAATAGTTCAAAAGATTAGTAAGGAATATGTGTGTCAACCTATAACTAGGTCATTCACATCCTAATCATGTTCATTGCATATAGAAGGAAAAAAAATATCCAAAAGGACAATAGAAAGTTTTGAACTAGGGTCATCACCAAGTTCAACACTCTTCCTAGGAGAATTATCATTTAAGCTCATAGAAGAAGAAAACAATTTATTCAATTCGTTATGCACTTCATCAATTTTAGCAACCTCATCATCCTCATCAAAATTAATCACAATGGGATGTCAAATGATAATGTCTAAAGAAGGATTTATCTCCTATTTCCATATAGGATCTTGTTGTTGCTGTAAAGAGGGAGACTCATCGTGTCTTGCTTCAATCAAGTTTGGATGTTGATATTCTTTGTTGTTATCTTCGTTTAACCTTCAAGCAAGAGCATGACATCTATGCCTATTCTCTCTAGAATTTTTGTTTCTTTTAGTTTGGTTTACAAGTTGCATTTGTGTAGGAGTGGATCTATTAACCATAGGTTCTTTTCTTCCCTAAGGGGAGGAATGAAAGGAACCATGGGAGGTTGTTCAACCACTTTCTCTTTAGCTTTGTAAAAAAAATTTATCTTAGGTGGCATGATGAGATTGTATTTGCTATCTATTGGTCTTTTATAGGAAATAGGAAAAGGATCTATCTTAGGTTGGTCTAGGTTGTTTGGAATGTCTTTAGGTTTGATCATGGTTTTTTCAAGGATGGTGGGCTCAATCATAGGTTCAGGCATGTAACTTTTAAGGGATAGGTTTGCTATGCATTTCACTTTGAACTTTTGATAGGATTTGAAAAAGAAGTTTTCTCAAGGTTTAATAGGTTCCATTGGCTTGGGCCAAAAGAAATATAATGAAATTTTTTCACAAGAATACAAAGGATTAAAGCCACTATGGTGCATAATAAAGATTTCATTTTCAAAGGGAAACTTTAAGTATTTATGTATGACCAATGGGGTAGCTTCCATGGAGCATGGCCATGGGTAACCAAGCTTCAAATGGAATTGGTTTGATGTCGAGATTACAAAGAATGAGACATCTAATTTTTCTAGTCCTATTTGTAAAGGAAGGGTAATCAATCCCATTGTAGGACAAGTGAAACCATTATGCATCTTTATCCATTATTTTAGTTTATCATATGTTTCTTGATAGAGTTCATGCACAAGTATGAATTATTCGGTGATCACATTCTCTCCATAGATGGGATCAATTAATATCCCATTAGTGGGCTTGTCATTGATTCGGCCGACTACATAAACATGACCATCAAGTGTGTTTCTAATTATATATTTAGATGAGAAAGTAATTTCAAGAGGCTTTTTAGTTTGGCCCTTATGAGGTTGAGTTTCAATCAATACAACCAAGCCTTATTTTATAGGATCTTGTTCAATAGTATCCATAGGACCTTGTTCCATAGTGTTTATGTTGTCATCATCCGTTTCAACACTCATCACATCATTCTTCGCAGTTTCACTAGCTTTGGTAAATGAAATGTTATGATTCGGCATAGGATTGGTAAAGATTTTTAGTTTTTTGTTAGAAGGGGAAATAGACTTATTTCCTTGATCATTAACACCTCCAATTGAAATTCGACCATAATCAATGATGTCTTGCACGAGATGTTTGAGATGCTTACAATGTTTTGTGTCATGTCCATTTTGTCAATGATAATGGAAATAGGAATTGGATCTAAAATTTGGAGGTAAAGTATTATTAGGATCGATACTTTTAACAAGAGGCAAGGTGATCATTTTTTGTTCTAAAAGTTATGACATTGTGTTATGGAGGGTATCAGGTAAGGGAGTGAATTACCTAGTGAGATCCCAAAATTAAAAAAGAGCTTTCTTCCTTATAGCAGCCACTTGGGTATCTACATGTTGAGTTGGTTGAGGGGGATTAAGTTGAAGGAAGCCTTTATTTTTTTTCTTAAAAGGTTAATATTTTTTTTGGTTTGTTGATTCATATTTTTTCAGGTCGGCTAGAGGTGGGTTTTTTGTCATGACTACTAATTGATTTTTGATAATCATGAAAGGAAATGCACAAGTGTATGAAGGAGGAAAATTTCATCATTGTAAGCTTATCATGTATCTTAGTTTGCAAGTTCTCAATAAACTTTCATTGAAGGTAAGGATCAGGAATCCTTATGTTGATCTGAGAATAAAGTGTTTGGTAGTGTGAAATGAAGTAAGTAACTTTTTCATCACCTTTTTTCTTACATCTCATCAAATCAGCTAAGGTCATCTTAGGAGTCACATTCACTTGGAAATGGTTTATAAATCCCTTAAAAATTTCAATGAATGAATGAATTGAGTTATTCGATAATGAGGAAAACCATTCTAAGGCAATATCTTTCAAGGATCTAGGGAAAAGCTTAGCCAAGAGCTTATCCTCAAGGAAAAAATCACTACATAATGTAGTATAAGAGGAAACATGGTTAGAAGGATCTCCTTTCCCCCCATATTTTTCAAATTTAGGAATCTCTAGACCTTGTGGAATCGGCATTCTCAATATCTCCAAGGATAAGGGATTGATTTTGACATAGTATGTAGGTTGGCCATTTTGATTTCGGTTTATAGTTGAAACTTTCTTTTGAAGGGATGAAACAGTTTACAAAATTTGATTCACAATTGTGTCATTGGTTGTATTTAGATATGGAGATGAATAATATGGTGGAGGTCTATATTTTTTTGAGGAAGTAGTTAATGGAATGTGTATGGGAGGTAAAGTTGTATGAGATATGACATGTGATGCCACAAAGGTACTAGGAATGTTTGTAGAAATTCCCAAGGAAGGAATGAAATTACTAGTAGGTTACATTGTTGCGGTAACATAAGGGTTGGTATAGGTGGGAATAGAGGCAATTGTTGTAGGAGGAGGAATTTGAATTCCTCCTTGGCTTTGGACATTGTTTGAAGGTAAAGCACAACTAGTGGTTGAGGTAAGATGTTTTCCAAATATCTAAACTATGTTATGCACAAGGTCAACTTCACCTTCACTTTCAATCATGTGATGTATGTTATCTATTGTATGGATAGGAGTGGTTGAATTTTTTTAGTACTTATTTAATTTTGTAAGTTTGCTAAGTCTTCATGGATTTGGATTATGTTTTTTTGTAGAATACTAGCAACCATTTTTTCAACACTTGTCACACTACTTGAAGGAAAATAGTTTTTAATGGTATATTTTATACCTAGTGAACTATTATAAACACTAGTAGTGAAAGAGCTACATAAACCAAAATCCATGGTGATTGTGCTATCATGGGATGACATGGGTGTCGAACTTCATCTCACTATAGTAATAGTAATAGGACACCAAGTTTTAAAGCTCATGCAAGGGGTAATCTATGAATGCAATAAACACAAGATAAATGTTATGCCCTAAATTTGATTCAAATGAAATTAAGCTAGATGCAATGAAATGAATGAAATAAAATATCTACTAACTAAAATAGATAACTAACAACAACAAACAAAAACAAGGAAACAAACTTTTTAATGCTGAAAAATGTAATTTAAAATCTAAAATAGGACTAAATCACCTTTAGGGGCGTATGAGTCCCAATCAAGGTTTCTCAGGGATTCAAATGTTGATAAAAAATCAATACAAAATACCCATACATTAGGAAAAACCACCTATATTGGGACTAAATCATCCAAAGAGGCATATGAGTCCCAAATTAGGGTTTTTGCACAAATTTCAGAAAATTCTCATTGAATTTTATGTTTTTTAGTTTGTATGATGTCTAGGCTTAGTGCAATTATAGTTTTTAGATGAAATTCAATGATGCAAGAGGAAAAAATGCAATCTATATGCACTTTCACTAATGCAAGATTTTGAAACCCTAGATTCAAATTAACTAATGCAACACCTAATGCAAAGTTAATGCAAGCTAGATATAGGATTATGATGCATTCCAAATCAGAAAATAAGGTGTTGAAAAGGGAAGGTTCACCAAAATGATACCTTAGAAATAGGGGCCTCTAATCTTTTGGGAAATGGAACCTAAGGGTTTAGGACCTATTTCACTTAGTTTCACTCAAGGAAACCCTAGAGATCTCAATCAAAGGATGAAGTAAGGGAAATACATAGAGATCTCAATCCAAGGATGAAGTAAGGGAAATACATATGCTAAAGGTTGTCCTAGCATGTTATTAAAGTTTAAAGAGGGGTTCACCACCAAGATAGGGCTTGGAAAGACATGTAACATGAAAAACCTAATGATGTGCAAAACTTAAGTAAATGACCTAGAAATGAATGTAAATCAAAACAGTAAATTGAGAAAGTACAAAGGTGCACTTGGAAACATAAAATTTTGGAACAAGGTATGAAATGCTGAAAATGTTGACTTTAATACTTGGGATCATACAGTAGGCTGGATGATTTAGTCTCAGATTAGCATTTTTGACAAAAATTGGAATCTGGAACTACTGAATCGAGATCTGTTGGAAATGTTAGAATTTAGGTGTATTGGGACTCATATGCCACAAGTGGTGATTTATTCCGAGTATCAAGGATCTAAAACTTTGATATCCTTTAATGACTTCTTGTAGCTTTCTTCCTGCCAAATCTCCAAGTCTGAATCATTGAATTGTAACCTGTAGGTGACTTTCTATTATCTTGCAAGTAAGGTGACAACTTTGAAAACTTTGCAACTTGGAAACTTTTCTCCAATCTTTTTCATAAATGTATATTGACAAGTAAGGTGACAAATTTGACAACTTTGCAACTTGAAAAGTGTCACTCTCTGTTGCTTTTTTTCTCCAAGGAACGAATGTGCTCATAAGTGGGACCAAACAAGTGCTAACTTAAAAATAAAATACAACATGTCAACATGACACACATTTTAGAGGTGTAAACATTTTCCTCTTCCCAAATGAGTTTCTAAAACCTTGAAAATAGGGGGCTCTAATCTTTTGGGAGATGGAACCTAGGAGTTTAGTACCTATTTCACTTAGTTTGACTCAAGGAAACCCTAGATATCTCGATCCAAGGATGGAATAAGGGAAAAATATATGCTAAAGGTTTTCCTAGGTTTTTATTAAAGACTAAAGAGGGGTTCACCACCAAGCTAGGGATTGGAAAGACAAGTAACATGTCAAACCGAATGATGTGTAAAACTTAAGTAAATGACCTAGAAATGAATACAAATCAAAATAGTAAATTGAGAAAGTACAGAGGTGAACCTAGAAACTTGAATGTGCTAAAAAAAAGTTTGAAATGTAGAAAATGTTGAATTTAATACTCACTTTGAGTCATATGCTAGGCTAGATGATTTAGTCTTAGATTAGGGTTTCTAACGAAAACTGGAATCTAGAATTACTGAATCAGGGTCTACTAGAAATGTCTGAATTTAGGTATACTGGGAATCGTATGCCACAAGTGGAAATTTAGTCCCAGTATCAAGGTTTCTCCAAAACTATGATATCCTTTGATGACTTCCTGTAGCTTTCTTCATGCCAAATCTCCAAGTCTAAATCACTAAATTGCAACCTGTAGGTGAATTTTTGTGATCTTGCAAGTAAGGTGACAACTTTGACAACTTGAAAAAAATTATCCAATCTTTCTCTTCAATGGATCTTCAACCTAAATCTACAAATCGCATGTCAAAGAGAGGGGAAAAAATTAGTTGATAAGGGTTTTCCTTGGTCAAAACCCATTTTGGTAATCAAACCTTGAAATAAAATAAAATAGAAAGGATGAATGATGAATGAAAAAATAAGCTATGTTCCAACTCACCAAACCCTTGAATAAGAGGCTACAAACATGTATGAAATGTCTAGCATGAATTCATATCTTGAATATTGCTTGAGTTTTGTAGATCTTGATTTGAATTCTTGCTTGAATCACAAAACCCTACATCACAGATGTTAGATCAAAACCAAAAATAATGCATGATGACTTTGACATGATGCTTGATACTTGAATGATGCTTCATTATTATTGATAATTGCTCTTGAATACTCTTATGAACTCTTGTAATCATAAACTTGCTAGAATTCTTGGATACTTGAATTTCCAAGAGAAAATATGTGAAATAGCCTTGTATTTATACTTGTTTATGCTAAATTTCTTGAAATTACAACACTACAAGCTGACATCAAATCTACAAGAATAAAATTCTACCAAGAATTTGAATTTAAATTAGGTCTAAGCTAATTTAGAATCATACCCCAATTGGGGCATCTGAGTCCCATTAGGCTAAGCTTGGGACACATATTTAAATAAAGGTTTAGTTTTATGTGAAATTTAGATCTAGATCGTGAAAGCTAGGTGGGACCCATACACCCAAGGTGGCATATAAGTCCCAAATCATTAAATTATGGCCATACAGTCCATAATCATTAAATTTTGATTTGTCACTTGATGTATGCCAGTATTATCCTCAAAAAGATGCACTAATTAAGGCTTTTGGATGTAAAATAAGGCCAAATAAGGCATAAAAATTCCCAATTAATTAATAAAAACCATAGATTACTGTGAAATTGTAAGAAAACACTTTAATACAATACCCTAAATAAGGAAAAATTAAGTCCATTTAGTTCACAAGGGCCCAAAAAAGTGTGAAAATTTAGAGGGATACATTTTCCTACACTACAGTTCCCATTTGGAAAGTGTCACATTCTTTCACCTTGCAGCTTGCATGTAGGTAGCCAACTATCTATTGGGTCCCACAAAGTTCCTTAGCAACTTATAAAACATATTTTTTCATTTAATCAATTAAATAAGCAACATAGGGGAAAATAAATAAATTATTTTAACATGGGACTCTCTAAGGTGGAGAGACCCTAATCCCAACATTCTCCCACTTGTTTAAGACCTTTCAAGAGTCAAAAGAAACACAAGATTTTAACTATAAGGATCCAACCCATGAAACAACATCATTACCATAGCCATCCATGAAACCAAATGAATCTCCAACATGCTCTTATGCACTAAAAAGATACCTACAAAAACATCCATGATGCTCACCATATCAATCCAAAACTCCCATCATCCTCCAAAATGCCACACATGGAAGAAAGAGATAAGACAAGGTGGATTTTTGTTACACATTGATTTTGTTTTACCAAATACTTTTAACTATTTATGTTAAAATGCATTTTGATATTTTATGATGATTATATGTGTTGAACACCTAGAATACTGAGAGAGGGTGGGTGAATCATTATTCTATTAAACCATTTGATCACAATCCATCCAATTAACAAAACATATCTAACTACAAAAATGAATAAAAACATTAAGCAACCACAAGATCAAATGCCATATGAACACCAAGATTTTTATGTGGAAAACCTAAAAAGGGAAAAACCATAACAAGGATTAGCTCATAATATATTATAATCAGTTATAAGATATTATAGAGGCTCACTGCCAAGACACATTGTCCAATAGAACTCATAGGCACAAAAAGATAGATACAAAATAGAAATCGCCACACATCTAAGATGTGAACTAATACAAATGTACCTGCCTTGTGTTGAATTTAGTTCCTTTGAAGATCTAACTTCTATCTCTACTATATCAGATACAAAAATTCAAAATATTACTTTTCTTTACAATCGCTTAGCATTCACAAGATATCTGATGCTATTCAAATTACATACGTACATTTTCTTATGTTCGTATCACATCACATATCATCTCACTCTTACAATCTCAAAAATGTCTTACATATATACCCAATACATCCGCATACATCAATTAGGTCAGCCTAATTAGATGTATCCCTATATTAAATCAAAATTATCTTGTTGGAATGGACCTAAAATAGATCTCATTAAAATTTGCAATACATATTTAATCAATGAAACATATATCAAGCATTATGTCAACCAAGAATTAGACCTAACAACAAAATAATACAACTAATAAAAAACAAATGATCCATGTGATCATATAATCATGTGCCATCAAGAATATATAATGTACTAAAAATTGCAAAGTTTGATTCTTAACACCAGAGGAAAATGGACTAGATTACTCATACCAATTTATACTATATAAAGCCAAAAATCAATGTCGAACTATTTTTCACTTGTATATTTCAAAATGATTATCCAAACCAACTAAAATATTGATCATAGATGCTCATAATAGTCAGGAATAACATATTATCACCTCATGAGAATATATTATTACATGAGCAATTACAACCAAAATATCACATTAGGATATCTTCATTCTATTAATTAGATTAGAGTAAATATCAACAATCAATATTGAAATCAATGACAACACATTAAAGGGTTCCTTCTTCATGTTGTTTCAATAATCTCCCCCTTTTTCATGGATGGAAACATGTTCCAAAAATGAATTTCTCTAAAAACTCAAAATATGCACCATCTCAAACCATCTAACTTCTCCAAAATCATCTCCCATCACCTAACTTCTCCAATCATCTCAGACATCAAAATTCTCCCCCTTTGACATCAAGGAAAAAGGGTGTACCAGTAACACACATGTAAACTCCAAACTTTTGATGCATATGTGCAGGAAAAAAATTGAATTGAACATACTAACTCCACTTTAGGGAGTTATCCCAAAAATTTGATCAATTTGTATGTACACTAAAAAATTTTAAAAGCAACTAATATAATGAAAGAATAAACATGTGAAAAAATTTTAACTAGAGGAAGAGGAACCTTCAAGATCCTTAAGAATTTATTTCCAAGTAGACTTCCCTTCATTCCAAGTCTTTTTGGTTGTTACAATCAGTTTGTATAGTGATTCTAGTTCAACTATATTCTCCTCTCCCTCTTCTGGAGTGCTTGAATTTGGATTTATCTTTGTAAGCTTCTCTGCATCAAGTAGGGAACTTGACACTGGTATGTGCTTGGTCTTCACCAAGTCCCCAAGGTATCCAAATTTCCTTATAATGTATTCTCTCTACTATTGTAAAGTGAAAAACTTGTTATGTAGATTTGTAATGGCAATCCACTAGGTATGATCTCTATCCTTAGTTGGATCAAAGGTACTAGAGGCATTAGATATTTTTGACTCTATTGAGTCCATTAAGTCCTTAATGCCTTGAGTGGCATTTGACCATCTCATATAGTATAAAAACAAAGTCTTAGCTTCATCATCACAATATTGCACTTCCTTCAAATATTGTTCCACTTTGCTATGTGTAATTGCACATCTATCTTATAGCTCAAGTAGCCTCTTCTCTACAAACCTTGATTCAACTTCTTTTTTAGTCTATTCCTTTAGATCAAAGGCATACTCCTTAAGAGAATCAACTAAAAATTTGAGATTTTGAACTGAGGTAAGAGATTTTTCAATTGTAGTAGCATATTGTAGAGTTTTGATAGCTTAATCAATTAGTTTTATCCCCTTCTAATGGGTTTTAATAATATCTTTTCTTTTGGATGCATGAAATACATCTCTAAGCTCCAACTTTTGAGTTGGTGAGATCTTCTCAAGATACACACTTCCTCGATACATCAAGGTTTATAACAACTAGGGAGGAATTGTCAGTTTGAATCTTATCTATTTGGACAAAATACCCCTGAGAGAATTACTAGTATATTATCCAGAGGACTTGGGTTTCTCCATAGTATTTTGTGCATCTTCTTCATTCTTTCCAACCACAAATTCTTCTTCATTCTCTTGTTTCTCCTCTTCATCAGAGGGGTTTTTTTTTCTTATCTTCATCTTCATCCTCCTTTCCTTCATCATCTTTCTTATTGTTCTCTTCTTTTTCTCCTTGATCCTCATCTCCATCCTCATTTTTATTATCATTATTCTCATTTTCCACATCTTCACTTTGTTTTTCAAAGTGATCCTCAACACCATCATAAACATCATTCTTTTTTTTTTTTCTTTGCACTCTAGTTTTCATCATTAGCATCATTGGGCTTTTAAGTATCTTCCATAGTAGTAGGAGTATTTGGGGAAGCATGTGTTTCTTCAATGGGTGGTGGTGAAGACACCACATTCTTTGTAACAAACAATTTAGTTTCTTCAGCAATATGACCATCTTCTTCTTTTTCTTCCAAGACTTCTTTGAAAACTAGTAAATTTGTAACAGGAGGAAGATTTTCCTTTGCATCAGTGACATTTTCATCAACATGCTCCTTTTCTTGAGTAGTATGAAATGATGAAGTAGTTATCATCCCAAAAAAATTTGCTATATCCTTAATAGTTAGAACTATTTCATACTTCAATTTTTCCACTTGTTCCTTTTCTCTTCCCATAAGAATGGTGATTCTTTGTTTGCCTCTAAATTATTTAGTATACACCTCTATCAAGGTAGCCTCATCAACCTTAGATAAGGAGGATCCAGTTTCCTCCAAGGCATCATAATTCATCTTATCTTTAGCTTCAATAGCTTCAATAATTGTTTTTCTATCTTCTACATCCCCTTCTTATAACTTTACAATAGATTCTAACAAAATGCCATATTATAACATATTACTAACTAAAACATCTAACTTCATCAGAGTATGATCTCTTATCAAAGGATTTTTTGTCTTCTTTTACTTTTTTATTTAAAGAGCCTTCCTCTAAATTATCCTTCGTTTAAGGATTCTTATGGATGTGTATAGTGAAAGCTTCTTTTTCTCTTTCTATTTATTCTTCTTTGGAAGTGTCCAAAATGTCGACTTTTGGCTTCTTAGCTCCAGTATTTGCCTCTTGTGAAGCACCTTCACTACTTGTAGTAGCACCACTTCTTCTCTTCCTTGTTAGTTTTTATTCATGTTCCATACCAAGATCAATTTCTTCTTCAACCATAGTACTTAAATTATTCTCCCTTAAGTTTGTCTTCTTCTTCTTCTAGAGGTAACAAGGGTTGCTACCAAAAGCATATTCTTCCTCTTACTTTTCCTTGTGCTAGTTCTACATGGTGTAGAGACTTCTTCACTTATCAGAGCATTAGTCTCCACCTTCATTCCTTTTGCAGTAGCTCTAAAGGTTTTAGGTAATGTAGAGGTTGTGGTGGAAGTTGTTCTTCCTGATTTCCTTGGTCCAAAGGACTCACTAACCATGCTAGCTTCTCTTGCTTTGGCCTCCTTGATCTCTTCTTCCATATAACCTTCTCTCCTATCCCATTGTTGTATAATTTTCCTTGCATTTCTTTTTATTTTTAGTTTATTTAATTCCAAGTGTACCCTTAATGATTTTTCTTCATATGTTCCATGTCTTGGTTGACAGGAGTCATTAGGACTCTTGAGCAACAATTCAAAATATCCTTCAACTTTATTCTCAAAAAATTCATATCCAAGAGGCTTAATACAAAATGTTCTTGGTTCAACAACCTTGATAATTCACTCATCAATTAAAACAAGAAAATTAGTTTCCTTCGCATAATTCTCTACCAGTTTGTGGGGAACTCTTTCCCTTTCATGCATATTCTTTTGAAACACTGCAAAGAATGTAGTCAAAGCATCATCCTAAGATTTAAATTTTCCTAACATATGCATATAATCAAATATTTGATGTCTCACATATCTACTCATGTCCCATAAAATTTATTTTCGTCTAGGAAGCTCTCTCAAAAAAATAAAATAATGAACACATTACTAGAGTTCCAAATTTAAAGGCATGTTTCTTTTCTCTGGTCTGCTTCAAATTATCAAGAAGTTGCTGCTAGAGAAACTCACACATATCAAATTCCTTCCCATTCACTACCATTTCATATGAAACATAAATAGTAGTAGTTGAAACTAAATTATACCTATTTATGAAGTAAATCTTGTGACCTATCATCATATATGCATATTTCATAGTAGGATTCCTAATAGGTTTCGCTATCAAAGCCCTTTTATCATAGGTGGCACAAGTTAGTTCCATAACAACCTCATTTTTCATAGATTTAAGAACTGATATAGGTCTAGTATCACACAATCCTGTAACTACCTTGATCACCTCCTTGGTTACGCATCCAAGCATGTCAGTCCAAAGAAATTTTTTATGCATCATGCTCAATGCTAGCCTTACATACTTAGCATCCACATCACTATTGTAATTAGGAAACTAGTTCCAAATATCAAACTTTTTCTTTACTAGGTTAATGTATTCAAGTTTCACCAAGAAATCATCTCCAGTCAACTCATCAGACCATGCATCTTTAATTTCTAGTGATTATACTCTTTCAATTTTCCATGTATGTAGACCATAGTATTCTCTATAGGTAAAAACCTATATGGAATCTTTGAGAAGGCATCGTCGGGGTCATTTTAAAATATTTTTATTGGATACTTCTTGAATTTTTGTCTAGGACTCTTAGTAATGATGAAAAGGGTTGGGGAAGCCTTTTATCTTCATTTCAAACTCAAGTTATTATGAAATCGATTCTATTTCAAACCCATAAAGAATAGTAATTTTTAAATACCTTTTATGTGCACAACGAGATCTAGAGTTTTGATATTCTACACCAAATTCACTTTCAAATCTCCTTTAATTTACTATGCTTCCTTCAAATGCACAAATGTGATTAAAATTGACTCAATAACTCACTTTAAAATTTTCTATTTTTCACTTATTACACATTAAATGATTCAATATCCAAAAACATGATAAACCCTTTGTTGATACATTGTAAACCCTAAAATGTTATACATTTCTTATTGATTTGCATACTTTCTATCAGTTTATTTTCCAAAATCTTAAGCATGCCATTTTACACCATATATGTTTGTGTCACTCCTTGAAACCTTATATTTCCATGGGGTTGTTATATTTTTCTATTATTTCTCCCCCTAAGCCCATGCCTAGGTTTAATTTTCAAAAGAATTATTTGCACTAGAGGGAGGAATAGATACATTTGTAGTTCTTGATTAATCCTTTTTCTTAGATTCCTCCTTCTTTCTCTAAATATTCTCCATTTCCATATTTACTTTAGTAGGATCAATTTTATTCATAGGTTCATTCCTCTTTCCCAGATTAGTCTACCTTCCATTCTTACTTCTATAAAATCTTGAAATGTGTCTAGGTTTGTTGCATCTATAGCATACAACACCTTTCTAACCCAAATAACCTCTATTTAATCTTTATCTCCACTGGTTAACCTTATGTCCAAATACATTGCATGTATAATAGTAACCATTGAAAGATTAAACCATTCTACTAGCATTATATCTATTCATCATGTGACTTATGTACTCAATAGCTCTATGTCCAAATTTCTTGCTTGTAAAACATTTTCTGGAGAAGGATCCAACATTCTAATTCATTCTACTTCTACATTCTATTGCCTTATGTCCAAATTTATTACATGAAAAAAAATACCATTAAAATATGGGTACCTTTGAGCATTTGGTTGTCGAATAGGGGGTCATCTAGCATTGCTTCTTTGATTTCTAATTTATTTGACACTGCCTTGATTCTTCTTTTGATTGCCAAAATTGCTAGGGGTTTGATCAGCCTTTGAGATTTCTCCTTCCTTAAGTCCCAAACATCCTTTATCTTTAGATGGTTTCTATCATGCAATTATTTCATCAAGCATTGTAGTACTTGTTTTGAATTTGTCCTCATGAAATTTTGCTTTTTCTAGATATGATCTTAGAGTCACCACTTCTTGTTCAAGTCTTGTGCATTCATCAGTCATGCTTTGTACCATTGTATTTAGAAATTCCTCAATTATTTTATTCCACTTGTACTTTCAGTCTAGTGATGTCTTTATTTTCTTGCTTTAATTGTTCATTGACTTCCCTATATCTTTCTTTGAATTTTGTGATTTTTTTCTCTCAATTTTTTCATCCATTAATTTTCTTCCTCTAGGTTTTCCTTAAGATTTTGGTTCTCACCTTCAACTTATTCAATATCTTCAAGAGAAACTTGGAGTTCTTCTTTATCAGTCTTACAATCACTTTCAACAATGAGATATGAAAACTCTTTATCAGCCATGTGTTCAATCTCAAAGATCTTCCTCAAGCTATTAGGCTTCTTAGAAGGAACTAGGATCTAATACCAATTGTTGAACACTTGGAATACTAAGAGGGGGGTGAATCATTTTTCTATTAAACCATTTGATCACAATCAATCCAATTAACAAAACATATCTAACTGAAACAATGAATGAAAACATGAAGCAACCACAAGATCACATGACATATGAACACCAAGATTTTTACATGAAAAACTGAAAAATGGAAAAAAAATGATAAGGATTAGCTCACAATATATTTTAATCAATTATAAGATATTGCATAGGCTCACTACTAGGACACATTATCCAATAGGGCTCATAGCCACAAAAATATAGATACAAAACAAAAATGGCACACATAGCTAGGATATGAACTAATACAAAATGTACCTTTCCTCTACTAAATTCAGTTCCTTTTAAAGCTCTGAATGTTGTCTCTATTATATCAAATAAAAAAATACAAAACACTGCTATGCTTTACAATCACTCAACGTTCACAATATATCTACTACTATTCAAAACACATACATGTTGATGGTCAAAAGTGACACAACAATGTTAAAAAAAATATTTCTACTCTCTTTCTCTTGAAAAAGATAAATAATCTAAAACCACCTATCCTCCAAGGTCTTTGTAGTTGTTTCTCAATTGTGTTGTTTTTATTCAATTTTCCATGCAACCATAATATTCGAGGGGCCTGTTGGTAAATGAGTACAAACTAGGTAGTACAAAGTAATTTGACATTGGGGGGTTTAAATAAATAGAAAAAATATTGATCAAGGTTTGGGACAACAAAATATGAACACAAATTCCCTTCAATTTAGACATGTAGTTCTTATAATGAGCACTTTCCCTAATCAACTAAAACTATAGAATAATACAATTTATGAAACAATCCATACCATTGCATCCATTCACAGTGTTGATTTAAAGAATACAACTATTCATCATCATTTTTTTGTAGAATTTTTTAGAAAAAAATCTCATAAGCTCATTACCAAAATTAATATATCAACAAACATCAAGACACATCATTCATAGATAATGCTATAAATGATTTTAAATTCAGATTCTTCTATTAATTTTCATCAAATAAGAAACATTTATGCATAGCTAGATGCACTGAAATACAAATAACCATTGTTTATCAACACCATCGTTAAACTTAACAACTTCTGAAATAAAACTACTTGTATTAAAACTGTAAAAGTGTTTTGAGTATCTTGCATAAAAGCTATAAAAACTAAAAAATGTATCTAATCTCTCTAGGTAGCCAATGCGACTTCAATCAGTCGACCTTTACAATGAGGAGATAATTCTAAATTATAGACAAAATTAGCATCAATCTCTCCTATCAAAACTCATGATCCACAATTATAGGGACGCCTAGTTAAGCCCAAGTGTTGTATTGTTGGAACTACATGTGCTGAAAGGTATGCCTTGTGTCTATTTAGTCCAAAATTTGATTGGAAGTTCAAGCTTTGTCCACTACAGATCACCACATGCAATCTCTAGCTCATCAAAATGGTTATGGAATTGTCTATCTCAAAACTGATCTAAAGGTGTTGTTCTCCAGAAAGTTACTTGAAACAATTTCCTCCACTTGTCATCTTCATGAGGAATCTCATGATACTCATCATAATTCCAAAAAATATGCTTCAAGACCTTATCGTTAGGTCCATCAACCCAATCAACTTTAAATTTTGAATCTTTAAACCTCTTTTCTACTACAACAATTTCCCTCAACTAGCCGATTTCCGTGATTACCCATCACATGCCACACCTAATTTCCAAGAGCCTATCCATGAGAATTGACTCAAAAATGTCTCCCTCTTTCATTATTTTATCAGGTCACACCTCCCAAGCATCCTTTATTTCTCCCAATGATTCAATTGTTTGATCTAAAGGTAAAGCTTTATGAATGAATTTTGAAACAATATCGTCAAATATACCTTCCTGTTCCTATATCTCATGAATGCCATTGAGAATTTCTATTATTTCTGAACAATGATATTTTTGGTTTTGAAAACCAACACATTAATAGCCTTGGAAATATACTCAGTACCGTCATCATCCAAAATCTGTGATTAGATCAATTCTTACTTGAACTTTTATCAATCACCTTCAATTTTCCCAAATATTGCTTGAGCTTTTCTTCCTCATCCCACCATTTTTGTATCAACTCTTCTATTTTTTTGACTAAGGAAAGGTCTATAAAATTGTGTTTAAAACCTTCATCCAAATGCTTATCCATGGGTATGTGCAAGATCGTCATGGAAAAAATGGGCCCTTAAGTGGCGAAAAAATCAGAAAAATCAGAGTTAGGCAACTTGATGTAAAAATTTGAATAAGTTATCTATATTATTTCAAAAATATGTAAGAATAGAATCCATAGAAAATTGAATGTAGTTTCTAAACTACTAGGTTTATTTAAAAAACAAATCTATTTGGTGAAAATTTGAAATTTCAATATAGTAGTACTTAAATTTCAGGGAAAAAATAACAATTAGGTGTTTGTATAACCGCCCTAACCACAATAAAATGATAATATTTTTTTATAATATTTTAGATATAAGTAGAGGACTCATGTCTCGATGTGATGCATATTTTTTTATAATTTTTTTCCATGTAAATAATTAATTATGAATTTTTTATTACAACTTTTAAAAATATAAAAAACTTGTATGCATGACCACCCTAACTTGTTCAAAACTTCATGAAATTAATTTTTTAAAATCCTATAGTATTTAAAGCATAGAATGTGACACATGTTTTGGATTAAAAAAATGTGATACTATTTGAAATCTATAGATGTTTTTCAATTATCCTATCAATTAGAACTTTAGTCATAATTCAATTAGAAAATGAATAATAATTATTTATTAAATTCAAAGTAAAAAATAATTTATATTGGTGGAGAGTTGGGAATCTCCTTTAAAAACCCTTTTCGCTTCATCAATTTTGGGTAAAAAAAAGGTCGCCAGCCACATACCCATCATATTGCTCTTTTTGTCCCATCATTATCCTTTACATACCCCCATGTTAGACTTGAAATCACTGAACCAATTGTCAAACCAATTGGCCTTCTTTTTCATCTCATTCAATCCATCCACCTCCTTGCAACTGATTAAAACATTGATCTCTAATGGTGTTGTCTACTCTAGAGTGGATGTAATCAATTCCTTTAGAAAATATTTCATCTTCGTAACTTGAGCCTTAACCTCATCTTTAGCTTTCTTATGATTGATCAACCTTGATTTGGTGGAGGAAACAATATTGTTCAAATTTATCTATTGATTTCTTATCTATTTTCCTAGATTGGTAGTGCTTATTTGATAATCTTCAACTTGCAATTCCCTATCATCTATGTCAGCAATAGGCATGGAAATTTCTGCTATTAAATCTCTTTCATTAGTCAATTTCATAGAATGCACAACATGAGGCTTCTTCCTTGGTTTCACTTTGTCAATCTCCACTGCCATTTCATCTCATGCCACTGGTTGATCCTGAACTTGCTATCTCTTTTCTAGATTTAGTTTAATCCAAGTGGGAGCATTCACTTGAGATATTACTTGAACACTAGGAGGTGTTAATGAAAAAGGTATAGAAGAAATTACCTCAATGATATGCTCAAAAGAATCCTTTTGTTGCTCCTTTTTTTTCTTTTTGTAACCTTTATTTTTCCATTTTTTCATTATAAGCTCTAATTTCTTCTATCTCTCTCATCTCTTCTCTGTTTCATGCGTCCTCCTCTTCATATCTTAACCTTTTTTGTTCTAACTCTTGTGTATGGATTTCTTTATTTTCTGCCTTGTCCTACTCATCCTTCCTTTGTTGTTGCAATTCATGTTCAAGAGCCTCTTCCTCAACTTTATTTTGTGCCTCAATAGTTTCCTTTTGTTGAGCTAGCTCTTCAATTTTCTTTCTTTGTTCTTCTTCTTCTTGAGCTAATTGTTCAACAACTAATCTTTAGGAACTTTCCATTATTTACTTCTACTCTTCTTTGGTCAACACTTCATTTACTTCCTCCTCACCATATAGGCTTACATGCTCAAACCCAGTTTCTTCTTCTCCAAGCTCTTCCTCAACCTTCTCCACATACTCCTCCCATTCTTATTTTTCTCCTTCCTAAGATGGAGTTATTTCAAAGTCTGAGGAGATAGGTGATTTTGTTACATCAATCAAAGGGGGCCTCTCCTCTTGAATGGCTATTGTTCATGAAGTTGATGGTACAGTAGGAGTGGTTTCCTTAGTTTGTGAAGGAACAATAGAAGGACCTTCTTTAGTAACTTCTTCCCTAGGATATGTAGTACCTAAAGGTGTGGTGCAAAAACCTGAAACAACCCCAGCAACAACTGCCTCATAAGTACCCTTAGCTTTTTGCAAAGCTTCATTAATTTGCTATATCAAAATTTATTCTTCTATTGAGGCAAACTCCTCTATGGTTGTGTCCACCACTACAAAACCTTTCTTCAATCTCTTATATTTTTTTTTCTCAGTAGAGGAAGTAGGTTCACTGATAGAACCACTTGGTTGCTTTAACCAAAGCTCAATCCATCTCACTTCTATCTACTACTACCCATGATATTTTATAGGTATTAGTTTCCTCTTTTTAGATCTAATTGATGGGATCCAAATCCTTAGTGGAAACTTTATCCATCTCATATTGGGGATCAAGTGTGATTCCATCATCAATAGTTCCCTCTGGAATATCCATTTTAACCTCAAAATATTTCATTTGGGGAATTGTTAATATTTCATACCCCATTTTACTCACATCAAATTGATCCTACAGGTTGGCCCAAAAGTGCTTGAGAAGTGGTTGATGATAGGGAAATTTTGAAGCATACAACCCACACATTTTCCTCCTTGGATCATAAAACTTCCTAGATGTATGTTTTTGGAAATTAAGTGATTGAAATTCTTTTGTTGTTGTTTTAGCTACTATTGAAGAGGAACAATAATAAAACCCCAATTTCATTGGTTAAGAATGGCAGCAAGGCTTATGTTGAGCAAAAAAATTAACATTCACACCCAAAACCTAATGAGAAAATTCCATCAAGACCCATTTGTCACCATAACACCTTGGAAGTTTGAAAGGGTGACCATCATAACCAATCAATATGAAATAAGTGGACTTTGGGTATTGAATAAACCAATATCCCCACTCTCAAATGAATTCCATACATTCTCATGATAATTTGAAACTAATCATCATCATTTTCCTAGAGTTTAGGTGCCTCAGCTTCATTCATAATCTTAAGATTGGGATAAGGAGGATCACAAACTAGTTTAATCATTGCTAGGGTCAAATCAATTATTACATTTCCCTATGCATCAATGCATTTCCTTTGAGTATGATTGTATGGTTGTGCAACTATCAAGATAAACTCAAGAAATTGCATAGTAATGGGAAAACTAGCTACATGAGCTAATCCAGACTCTGTAATCCTCTTTTCCCTTGGTGTAGCATCCTCTAAAAAGGTATCTATGTGAAACTAGTGCAAATCAATGTGCCCCACCAATGTATCAATGATGTTCATGACATCAAACCTAAACTTAGATGGTATTGGTGTCCCTTAGAACTTATACTTCATTGTAAGAGGAACTTGTTCTAGTCTTAACCTCTTAGCTCTTGTTCCCTTTGATGTTCCCTTGGTGGGCACTTCCTCTTCAGAATCAGACATTTGTTAGTTATCCTACAATACTGTCAGTTATTAGGAAAAGAAAAGACATGTGAGGAGAAATTTAAATACAAGCATTCATATTATATCACCATTCATTCAAGATAAACCCCATTCAATAGGTTAGTTTAGCATCTTTAGGTTTTGGGTTTAGAATAGAACCAAGAACTTGACCATTTTAAGCATAAAATTGAACTCTTTCGAAAGTCAAGATCGAGTCATGATTTAGCACCCACACCTATAGTGGTAAAAAAGTTCAATGTTATTCCATGGTCTGATCCCACAATGTGATTAGGAATTGGGATCGAGCCATCATCAAGTAGTGGTAGTCAATAAATGGATTTAGTGAAAGTCTCTATCTGAGTTCCAATCTCGATGATGAATCAGAAGTCAGAATCAGGTCGTGGTTAGGAACCAAACCCATAGTGAGGAACAAGTGTAAGTAACTTCTCAAGTTCTAATCCTAATAAGATATCAGAAATCAAAATTGATATTTTTTTATGGACCAGCCCTTAACTATGCATAGTGGAAAAAATGCCAGTTCCTAGTCCCAATCCCGACACTATGTTGGAAGTCAAAATCAATTTGACACTAGGTCATAGTAATTGATGATATTTCAAAGGTTAGGTGTCGATTTGATACCCAATCTTGATAGTAATGTGGGGATCAGAATCAGAACATGGAGTAGTACTTTGTCAAAAAAATCCTTTTAACATTACAAGGTGACAATATGATACCCAATCCCAATAGAACATCGAAGTTTGGGATCAGAGCAAGTGAAAGAGCTAGACTCAAAGAAAGGTAAAAACCTAAGTTTAGTTGTGATTTCTGATTCTGAAATGCATGCGGGAATCAGGAATAACACAACAACAATAAACAAAGGTAGAATATATGTAATAATATCATTGAACTACACCTTTAGGTTCAGACTGTGGTTGGGACTCAATATTTTTATTTAAAAAATTAAATTTTAAAATTTATCAATTCAAACACATTCATGACTTGGTAGTACAAAAAAACCCTAGAACACTAGGGAAAGATAGGACATAAAATACCATGAGTAGAAAACCAAAAAGAAAGTGTGAGAGAAAATCTAAACACAAAAAATGCAAAACAAAACAAAACAAGGGAAAACCAAAAAAAAAAACAAGAAAGAATAAATGAACAAGAAAAGAAAACAAGAAACACAAAAGAGAATGCAAAACAATGACCAAAAGATAACACTAGCAAACCAAAAAAAATGGAAAACATAGGGATAAATACCCCTACCTCCAAATGCAACCAAGAATTTAATAGCACGATGAGATCGAAGCACCCCCTTAGAACCCTAACTCGATGTCACTCTAGTTCTCTTCAAGCTGTACAAGCCAGAATGGATAGAAACCAAGGATTAGCAGAATAAAAACTTGTTCGTGCATGCAAATGGTTGGTCATTAATGCTAGTTGGTCGAGCCTCAGGATCGGGGTGGAAGTCATTATTGCAAGTTGCAAGAATGAAGGCAAGGGGGTTTAGGATTGGGACACAAGATGATATCGAAACTTCAAAAGGTGCAAAGTGCAAGTGAAATTTTGAAGTTCAAAGCAGAACAAACAAATTAGGAAAAGTGGGAATTAGAATCAAGTCGGGAGATGAAACAAGAACTTTGAAAATATCGTAGTGCAAGTCTTGATCTGAAGTCCAATCATAAAAACACAAAGAGAGTCAAAAGTTAGGATTGGGACGGAAATAGGAACAAGAACTTTGGAAAAGTTCTTGGTTTTTGTTTTGATCCAATGCTTGATTCCGGCGTAAGCAAAAGGCACAAGGGAGAAAAGTGAAAGTTAGGATTGGGACAAAAATAGGAACTTACACATTAAAGGGTGCAAGGTAACAGTTATGATCTGAAACCCGACACCGACACACGTAGAAAAGGACAAGGAAAAATGAGGGGATCAAGATTGGAACATAGACAAAAAATTATACTTTCAAAAGTAAAAAGTGGGAATGTCAGTCCAAAACTTGAACCCGGACAACGAAGGAAAACTAGGACTTAGGAGAAAAAAGAGACAACTCCTAAGACTTGAACAAGAAAACCAAGGATGAAATAAATAAAGGGGGGCCAATTTTGACCAAAACAAAATGGGGTGGTTATGCAAGGTATAATAATTGGCAACTCGACTGGGAAAATGGTTTACCTATTTTCAAGATACTGAAGAATTTAGTCATCCAGAACCTCTAGTTTATGAACATTTTAACTCAAACATGATCAATTACAACAAATAAGGTTGAGTTAGAATCTCAAATGTAAGTGAACAATAACAACTTCAAACCTGATTATGCGCATGTATGGTGCATCTCTTTCTCCAAAGACTCTACCTATCCTTGAACAACTGTATTAAGATCCAAGCTACATGAGCTGAGTTTTTTTAACTGATGTGCAATGATATCTTGGGCATTGCTTCACTGGAATCTAGACACCTATAGCCCTAATAGAGATAGCTCTAGTTCTCTCAAATAATTTATCTACTTCCATCCAAGCTTCCATAGCCCCAATATAGATACTTGAACTACCCTTACCATATTAATTTTTCCATAATTTGTGCTTCTCTTTTCTTTTCTTTTGAATGGGATTTTCTTGGAGAAATTATTTTCTTATCTTTTCTCAATACTCAGATGCAATAACATGAAATTAGGGTTGAGAACTATGGTGGGCCTCATGACAATGTTAAGGACTCAAAATTTTCACCTGAATCATGAATACAGTCACCCTAAGACAAATAAGCCCTTATGAAAATAGATGATTCTATCACATATGTGACACATTCAGTTTTGGTTTATGACATCACTTACAATATACTTTTTTGTTCCTAACCTTTCAGACTGTTATCAAAATGGACATAAAACATAAATCTTGAAATGAAAGAGCTTGAAAGAAATACCTGAAAAGACATAAATCAATTTGTCTATCATAAAACCCTTAGTAAAATTTGAATAACTACCCCTTCACTTCGAAATGGAGAAAATGAAGGTCCCAAAAAACAAAAGAAAAAGGAAAAGAAAAAAAACAACAAAAAAAGTAGAAAATAAAGGAAATGCAAACAAGCAAACAAACAAACCAACCAAAAATAAGAAAGCAACTAATTACACATATACAATCAAATAGATGATCAAACGTCCATGGGCTGAAATA